>QEPC01010495.1:1351209-1368237 GCA_003113815.1 Sphenodon punctatus
CCCTCCGCACCCCAGAGCGACTCCTTCGGTCTGCCGGGGGTGCCTTCCTGGAGGTCCCCTGTGTGAAGCGGGGGGCCACAATGGAGAGGGCATTCTCGGTGGTCGGGCCACGTCTTTGGAATTCCCTCCTGGAGGAAGCTCGCCTGGCCCCAAGCCTTTTAACATTCTGGCGGGCTTGTAAAACCTAGCTGTTCGCCCAGGCCTTTGGGGAGGGGGGGATAGGTGTTTTTTTTAGCTCTTCCCTGCCCTTATCTTATTTTATTTTTATTTATTCTCCTGCCCTAGTGATGTCTTTTGAATTGTTGATGTTTTTTAAAAAATGTTTAATTAATGTTTTTAGTTCTACATCGCCCCGGGATGCCGTAGGCATATGGGCAACTTATAAATATGTATAATAAATAAATACAGTATTCCCCAAACTGTTGCATAGATCGTCTAATCCCGACAGGCGTTTGAGAAATTAAGACTGTGTCGTCTGCATAGATGAGGGCTAGACTCCTCCAGGTGCCAATCCGTGGCGCATTAGTATCTATGTTTTTCATAAAGGAGATCATGTCATTCAAAAAAATATTAAATAAGGCTGGGGCCAAGATACAACCCTGCCTTACACCGGTGGTAACTTGCACTTTGTTAGATGGCATCCGAGAGTGGTCATACCTAATTTGTAAGGTGGTATTAGTATGCAATTTAACCATCAAGAACCGCAGTCTTGGGTCCAGCAACAAAGAGCTTAACTTGTCCCATAATCACTCCCTACTAACTGAATCAAAGGCCATTTTCAAGTCAGTGAAACAAAGATAGTTTACCCTGGCGAGCTACATATTTATTTAATAAAAGAGAGGGAACAAAAACATGATCAGTCATAGATTTTCCTTTTTGAAAACCTGCCTGTTCCGATTCAGTTATATTATTTTCATCCAGCCATACCTGTAATTTACTCAGTAGAAATCTAGAATATAATTTCCCAAGAACACTGAGCAGGTTAATAGGGCAGTAGTTTCCAGGTTGCAGGGGGTCACCCTTTTTAAAAATAGGGACCACGATACTATTGAGCCAGGATCTGGGAATTTCCCCTGTATGACTGATGGAAGTGAAATGGGGGGGCCAGCATATTTGCCCACCATTCTGGGGCGCTCTTCAAAAGTTCTGGCATAATAAAGTCATCACCTGGAGCCTTCCCTATTTGGAACTTGGAAATAAATTCCAAACCTTCTCTGGGGATACAGGTTGCCAAGACGGGAATCTGTCCCTCGGGGGGATTCTAATCCTGTGACCTATAGGTGGTGCAGGTCTACAGAATAGATCCTCATAAAAAAAAATCCCAAATTTCTGGTGGCAAAACGGGAGCTCTTATTTCGGAACCTCCCAGCTTGGCCGATCGAATAAGATCCCAGAATTGCTTTAGGTCTTTCCGATGTACAGCACTTAATATTGCTTCCTTTGGTATTTAAGTTTTCTTTCTGCCAGTAATTTACAATAGGCTTTCCTGGTGAGTTGAAGTCATTCTCTACAAACCTGAGAGGGCTTCTTCCTAAATTCCCTTGCAGTTCGACGAAGGCTCGCTCTCATAACTCGACAGTCTCTGTCAAACCAAGGTGAGAACCTGTTACTCAGAGGGTGCGCTGATCTCTTTGTTACCAGTAATAGAAATAATAAGGCTAGTAGCTTATCAAACAAGATCATATAATCTCCATCCTGGGCCATGATTTTGTGGCATAAATCTGCAAACTCATCTTGCTGTATAAGTTTGATAAAAGCATACTGTAACTCCTCTGACCACTTGACTCGGGTAGTAACCATACCTGCACTCACTGGCTGAGAACCAACCACTGAGCCATTAAGAGCCACGCTTCTAGAGCAACGAGATTACTAAAACTAAGGTGATTAGTTTAATACCTTGGAGGTATATAAAGCTCAGAAGCACTAGGCAGGAAACTTTCAGATAGAAAAAATAATCGATTACGCTAGATCCATGCCAAGAGTGAAAGGTAAAATTCCCCTCTAAGTCACCCGTTGTTTGACCATTTAGAATTGTCAATTCAAGTTCAGTTAACATTTCATTCATTCGTCTTGCCCTTGCACCAATTACCAGATCCATAGAATGCCAGGTATTAACAGATGGAATAGCTAAAGAATCATCTAATGTTAGAATGGTCTGTGCTTCTGCTGGGTTACCAGTCCTAGTGTTATAATATCATAATTGCCAAGAAAAGTTAAAAAATCATCATCCAGTTGGCGAGGCCTCCAACCAGAGATATTCCAACTAACGAAGGTTATCTCTGAATGAGCCCTTGGCCCAAGTCATTTGTTAACGGGTAAATAAGTCTTAGAAGGTAGACCTGGTGAGTCCCTAGTATTGGGTCTATCTAAGGTAGAACCAGCCCCCAAGACGGGATGTCTACCATGTACCTGATTCGGGATTGGTGCTGACAGGGTGGTCTCCAACAGCCTGCCACCCCCACTGGCCCCTTCTCCTGCAGGAGATAACAAAACCAAAGATGTGGGATCCAAAGTAACCTTTGCCTTGGGGGATGAAGTGCAGCAAACTGCTGTCATCTTACTCTCCAGGCTTGACCTATGCCCCCGAGAGCCATCAGTAAGCTGAAAAAAGGACCCACCCCTTTCCCCCACAGTAACCTCATTAATAACTCCCACAATAGGGGAAAGAATTGAAGAGTGGGAGTAAGGGGTCAAATATGGCTGAGGACGCTTGGGTGACCACCCTTCCTTTCCATCAACCAGAGATTCAGCACAAGAGCGTGGGGGCTTGTTCTTCAATCTTAGATCACCCAATTGCTTGTACAGTTGGTCTAATCAGTCCAACAGTACCCCTTGGGTCAAAATTGGAGGTACTAACGCCCCAGCCCCCCAAGTGGAAATGATTGAGTGAACCACTACCCGAACTGTAGGAAGATCAATATCCATGCTAAGTTCCTTGGGAGAATCCCTTATTTGGGGGATTTTGGGAGGGGCTTTAGGGGTTTACTATCAGATTGGGGCTGAGCCACTTCCCTAGCGTTATCTACACCTTGAACAGAAGGCATAACAAAAAGCATCTGACAGGAGTCTACACCTGGATTATTACCTGACAGCAACTGTTCTCTGTTTGGTACACATAGATTCTCGGCATCTGAATGGTACACTCGTGAGATAAAGATTGCTCTGTTATTCAACAAATCCTTCTTGGCAGAGCAGGAGAATTAAAAAGGATATTAATCATCAGTCTATCCTTTGAATTAATAAGATGGTCAGCAGAAATAATATTATGTCTTGTAACCATAGTTCTTAATAGCAACCTGAGATGTTCAGTGATGTCTAATGGCGTAGATCAATAGGGGAGGCATCCTCCAGGCAAAGGGAGGAAAGTAAAGACCAAGTTACAGGAGAGAGGCTTAAAGGTCTCAGCATCCCCCGCGAGTGGTAACTTTGGGGATATCAAATGTTTATGCTGGGGGATCGAGGTTGCTTTCTCTACAATGGGAGAGGACCTCAAAGGGAGGTCTGTGAACTTTAGCCCATACTGCAACTTCCTAGGTCCACCCATTAATTTAAAATCCTGGTAAGTATGAGAGCCTAAGGTATCCACCTTTTCGTTTAGCTGATTCAGCTGCAAGAACATGTAATGTAAAGTCTCCGTAGTTAACATAATGTGATCAGTTAAAAGTCAGCAAATCTCTCATCTGTCGGTAATCCCAGACCACCACCCTCTAAGTTGGCCCTTAAATTCACTTTAGGAGGGCCTCTTCTAGAAGAGAAGCAGGGAAACAACTCATGTGACCACCTGGAAGTAATATCCTGCAGATCTGCTAAAGCCGAAAAACGGTTACTAGGTGGAAGAACTGGATTTGGAATCCCTATCCCGGGGGCATGTACAACAGCCTTGCATAAGAAACTCTCCATCTTCCTCTGCTTAGGCACCTTAGTTACGGGCGGGGAGTTTGTAGCTGCCTCAGACCTGGCTCTCTTGTTGGTTTGCATGACTACACAGAAACAATCTTTAACTGAGCCCAAAAAGCCAGAGAAGGGGGGGGGAACCAACTCTGGTGCGCCTGACCGGCGCCTAAGGCCGCGTGCACAAGGGCGCACCCTTGCGCGCACAGCCCTTAGGCGTGCAGCCCTTGGCATGTGCCTTCGGTGCTTCTTGAAGGCAAGCGCCTCCTTTATAGTGGTGTACCGCTGGCCTCCGGTGCTCCTAATCAGGCACTCCAGGAGGGCTTCTGCCATTTCCACTACAGGGTCTCGCAAACACCTAGCCCTTGTGGGGGGGGGGGGGCCACTCACTCCCAAAGCACCACGATACAATTCCCCCGAGCTGTCAGTTAGTTGATGCTGGAGGCAAAGCTGCTTGACACTGACCTGTTCTGGCTGGGAACTCCTACAATTGACTATGGGTTGCTGCTTCGGCAGCTGATGGGTGTTGCTAGTGTGATGGGAGCTGCCAGTTGGTGGTTTCAGTCACACCTGGAAGGGAGGAATAAGTCAGTGTGATAGATGGATATGCCTCATCCCCAAGGGGATCGAATTGCAGCATCCCTCAAGGTGCACTTCTTTCACCCATGTTGTTCAACTTGTTCACGCAGCCCCTTAGGAATGTCATGATCAAGCACTGGGTCAAACATCATCAGTATACTGATGATTCACAACTGTATATTTCTTGGCCCATGGGCCCTGCCAACTCGGCCTCTGCCTTGGAGGAACGCCTGAATGACATAGCTGCCTCAATGTGTCAGAGTTACTTTGTGCTTAGTCCAGGGAAGACTGGGGTAATGTTGGTGGGAAGGTGCAACCTAAATGAAGATGCCCTTGCCTCTCTAGGGACCCTGAATGTAACACGAGTCTGGGTAGAGGTAGTGGGCCAGGTAAAGAACTTGGGCGTCATTTTCAGCCATGCTCGGTCCATGACAGCCCAGGTATTGGACGTGGTTCGGAAGTACTTTTTTCAACTACGCAATCTGCATAATTTATGCACTTATTTATTGCAGGTTGACCTTGCTATGGTAACACATGCCTGGGTAACTATGAGGCTGGACTTTTGTAACTCACTCTTCTATGGGCTGCCGACAGTGCTTATCTATTGCTTGCAGCTTGTTTAGAATGTGGCAGCTCAGCTGCTTACTGGTTTAGGCAGCCGTGATCATATTACGCCCGCCCTGCATTTTCTGCATTGGTTGCCTGTGGAGCAATAGATTGAGTTTAAGATTTCACTGCTGTTTTTTAGATCCCTGAATGGGTTAGGCCCTGGATATATTTGAGACCTACTTCTGGAACCTCACACTGATGGGTTTTTGTACTCAGGAACCATTCACTGTTTGGGGGTTCCACCATTGTGTCTGAAGTTGGAAGGTGATTAGGCTTTTGTTGTGGTGGGCTTCTTGATATGGAACTCACTCCTTCCAGATGTTTATCTGTCTCCCTCCTTACCTTTAAAAAGTAGGGGGGGGGGTGCATTTTGTTTTTGTTATGATAAAATGAAAATTTTGATTTTCATTTTTGTTATTGTAATAACAAAAACTACAAATAATAATAAAACAAATGAAAACAATTTTTTGTTTTTGAAATAATGGGAAAATACTGAAAATGTATTTCTGGATTATAACTTTTTTGTTCCTTATTCAATTCTGATAAAACGCAGGGAGATTGTACCCACAACAGAGGGTACTATGTGTACCAGGTTTCAAAATGATTAGATAAAGGAAACTGATTTTAGAAGCAATTGAATGTTGTGCTTTTAAGAAAAGCTGCATACACATTCCTGGCTACACCTTTTTATCTTCCATCCAATTTACATGACATTTGGAATAATTATGTCCCTCCACTAGTGTACCAATCCTTCCAAATTTCAGAAAGATTGGGAAAAGTGTCCTGATGTTATAAGATACTAACTTGAAAATATATTTGCAGCGGTAACGTTTTTATATTCCAGCCTATGTACAAGTAATTTGGTGGATATTTATCACACACCCTCCCTGTCATCTCTGCCAAATTAAAGAGATTCTGAGCAATTATCATCTGAGCAATTATCATCACAATCACATCCTGCAGCACTGTGACAGAGGACATAAGAGACTCTCTATTGGCTCTTTCCTAAACATATGCTTCTAATTTCCCAGTAACAAGTGGAGGAGAAACGTTGGGATGGTCACAGCACAGAAAGAGGATATTTGGTTGACATTTCTGCTGGCCAATTGGCATCACAAACAGACCTTATACCACAGTGACAAGTAAGAGAATCCCTGGTATAGGATCATTCTCTATGTATGCTGTGCAGGCATATAAAATTGGAACCCTTAATTATATCTTTCTGATATTTGGAAGACATGAAACTGAATGTATGAGATATAGCCCTACCAAATTTCATGTACACTGGTTGGACTATAAAGATGTTACAGTCAGACATACATTTTATAAGTTAATTGCTTAGGCCACCAGGACCCTTTATCCAATCCTTCTGAAAGTTGGAATGGATGGTAAAAATGGGGAGGGGTATAAACATGCCAAAGTTCATCCATATTAGATGGGAGGCAAAGAAGTTACAGCCAGGAATGTATATGCAGAATCTTGCAAAATACCATAATTCAACTGCTTATAAAGTTAGATTCCTTTATCCAATCTTTCTGGAATATTGTACACTTAATGCTGTCCGTTGGAGGTACAATCCCCCCAAGGTGCATCCAGATATAATTGAAAACAGAAAGGTTACAGCCAAATATATGTTTCTCCTTTGAAACAAATGGAAATTGAAAACGAAAATGAAAACGAAATTTTGATATATATAAAAAATAAAAAATTACATGGATCCCTGGTGCACACATCTATTAAAAAGTGACAGCAGTCCACCCAGCTTCCCCACAGGGTGGGGACCATCTGCCCTGCTCCCTGTGCTGGCCCCGAAGTGTGACAACAGCAATTGCTTGCCATAGGGTGCACAGGGATTGGGCCTGCCACAGTTTGTGTGGATGCACACTTTGTGTAGGAAACTGGCTCCTGTATGCCATCCAATGACAATGCACTGAGGCTTACTAAAGCTCTTTCCCTGGGCAACTGTCAGAACATGATGCAGTGCTGAGCCTGCATGGGGCTCCTTGCACAGAAGCAGTTAATTTGACTCACTGCTGCAGCTGGTTTTCACTGTTAAAACTTTGAGGGGCTGCTGAGAATTCAGCACCAGGGCTCACTCCTCTCTCCTTCTGCAGAGGCAAAGTGAGAGCCTGTGCTCCGGGGCCTGAGCTTTCAGCACCAGCGCTCTGTAGGATTAGTACCTTGATGTGGTGGAGGTGCTTGTGTATGTCAGTCACCTGGAGTAGGGCTGATGTGGCAGCAGCTGTTACCGCGCCACAATTCCCTTCCACCATTTCAGAATTGCCCGCGCCACACTGCGACTTTTCTGCGGACATTCCGCTAATTCCGCCAGCATTCTGCAAATTGCGGAAAAATTGCGGAAACTGTCAAAAAACCGCTGTTCCGCTATTTTGTGGCACTGGCAGAATGGCGGAAGTAGCGAAAATGTCATGTTTCTGCTATTTTGCAAAGCCTGTGGAAGTAGCGGAATGGAATTAGCGGAACTGCGGAAGTAGCGGAATGAAACTAGTGGAATGAAATCCTCTGCCACGCCGTACCACTAATTGAAGAAACGCTGTTTCCGGAGGAAATAACTACCGCTGAGACATTCCGCTACAGCCCTAACCTGGAGATCTATACTGGCAGGAGCATTGCTCCTGGTAGGGTTACCCAAGTCAGCCAGGTCAACGGGTAGACATGAAATAAAATCTAGTCACTGGTCCTCCTGATGTGGGGGTTGGGCTATGGGCCAGTAACCCATTCCCATAAAAAAAGTTCTATACTAGCAAAACAGTAAGTAAATATCTTTGTAATAACTAATAGGTAACAATAAGTTAATATTTTAATGTTTTATTACATTTTATGGTACTATTCTATTTTATTTATATATTTTATCTATATACTGATAGGCATAGGGAATAACTAATGGGTACTCTGTAATTAACTCCCCTTCAGCTCCCAGCCCCGACTCTCCCTGTTCCAGCAACGATTTATTCCAAAGCCACCACTGAGAATAATTGTGATTAAAGCTGAAATAAATATCTGCAGTGAATATCCTATCTAAAATTTTTGCCTGCTTTGAATCAGATGAGATGAAGCTATTCCACTTAGGTTCCTGAAACTAATACTTATTTTCAACATTTCAGTGGCTTCATTTGGGCACTGCCAAGTGAAGTAAAGGGGGAAATTAAATGACCAAAATAGCTGAACTGAAATACCAAAATGACTAAAATGTCCAAACCAAAATAACCAAAGAAACAGTTATACAAATATTGTTTTGCGGGTAAATAATTACTCAGATATTTTGGATGGTATATGAAAATGTGAATACAAAAACATATATTAATTCCAGATCTAATTGTGATCCATCTTAGACTTCAGACATGTAAATACCTATATTAGAAGACTCAAGTTCTTTACAATGACTCTTGGACAGATTGTCCCTTTACTGAATCAGGGAGACTACAGTAATTTGTGAGTCTAAGTATAAAAGATGTTTATTTCCACATTGCCCACTAATGCTTAAGATTCCAATTTAGGGATAAACATTACCAGTTTAGAATTTTGCCCTTTGCTCTGTTCACAGCCCCACAAGTTTTCAGGACATTACCAGGTACCCTCTTGACTCATATTGCCCCTCTCCCTAGATGAGTGGCTGTTAAAACACATCTTCTCCCAGCAAGCTATTGAAGAATATGAATAATGTCTGACAACTTTTCCAAAGCGTAATACTGATAGATAATGGAGAGTAATCTTCATTATTTACCCATCCAGTGAGTCAAGATCATTGGCCCGGTTTGACTTCCATCAGCCATGGGCTTACTTACCTTTAAATAGTTATGCAAGAATGCCAATGCAGGACACATGAAGAATGCAGTTATGTTTTTTTTCTCATGCATGCTTACTCTTCTTGGTCTATACCAAGGCTGAGAAGACACTGTCCCATAGCCAAATTTGGCCTGAGGCTCTCCTTTATTTAGCCCCCTTCAGTTGCTAGATCTGACCCATGTTTGGCTCACTGCACCTGAATTGCAGCTACTCCTCAGAATCTTAGCGGCCAGGGCCACAGAGCACTGGCTTTCCCAGCCAATTGCTCAACCTAGGAGATGCTTCAAAGGGGCATGTGCCAAGAGTCTTATGGCTCTTGGCCATATGAAGATTTTGGTATGCAGCTTTTGGAGCTGGCATAGTTTCGTGATCTGGACCCTCCTCTCTCCCTACCCCTTCCTGAGCATACCCATAAGCATCTCTGTCCCCAGCTCCTCTGAGACACACAGAGCTTGTACTAATTTTCATAGTGGCTTACAGGAGGGAGAAGATTCCCCATCCCATTTTGTATGCATTCCTTTCTCATAATTCACCTTAGTAACTCTCAGTTATTTTAGCTTAACTAGAATCGAGGGCCAGATTCTCATTCTCCTTTTTACATTGATTTCAGCAAGTCTATCTTTGGAGTAGGTGCTATTTATTGACCATGAACAAAAGTACCTGAACATGACTCAGAATATTCTCTAAAGAGCAGGGATTTGGGGGGTGTACCCAGATCCACACTCAAGCTAGCATCGGCACTTGGCAGAGCAAGGGAGATGTACTTTTTAGCAGACATTCATCTATGACTATTTTATGTGGGACAGGTCATAGTTCTGTTCCCAGTCAAACATTCTTTTATAAACTCTTGCAACTGAATGAATTAAATAATTAAATTTATTATTACTTAGCCATAGGCCATTGTAATTAAAACAGTTTCCAGTCAAGTTAATACACAGTAAACAATACACAATAGACAAGCAGACAAAAGGAAATATCAATGCAAAAAGCAGGGCTTGGTGGCCTACAGATGAGACTCCTTGCTCTTGTAACTATAACTGTAGCGTGTAAAGGCTGGAAGCTGTGAAGTGGTCTGTTGCCATTTGTATTCAGGTAATAAATTGTGTATTTTTTAATTTTATTTTTTAAATGAATATGATGTAGTTGCAGGGAGTGGTCAGGCAAACTTCCTGGTGTCAGGGGAGTCTCTAAAGGAGAAAATCAGGTCACAAAAACTGGCATCAGAGGAGTGTTTGATCAGCACACTTCTTCAATCAGAGTTCCTTGCCTCACCTTTGACTTTCCAAAAGAAAAGCCGGTTTTTGAAGAGTTACAGTCAAGAACAAAACTTTTAGTCTTTAATTTCCAGCTGAGGAAATGTTCACCTGGAATTCTTGCTTGGTGGGAACATCTGTTCTTTATGGGAAAGAGACCTGCTCCTGTGCACTCCAACATTTGAGTTCAGCAATATTTTCCAACCCAGTGCAACTAGTTTAATATGGGTGTATTTAGACATAATATCAATGGGTGTCTGAATGTGTATTTTGACCTTGCTATGAACACTGGTTTGGCCCTGTGTTCCCCATATGGTGCTGCTTATGGTGCTGGCCAATTATTGGCCCTATGTTCACCATATGGTGCCCCTGTGCATGTCATTTTCAGTATTACAATAACGATAATGAAAATTGTCATTTTTGTTATCATTATTGCAATAACAAAAATAACAAATAATAACAGAAATAGAAACAAAAACAACGTTTTGTTTTTGAAATAAAGGGAGAAATCTGAGAAAACTTATTTCTGGCTGTAACTTTTATGTTTCTTATTCAGTTCTGTAGAGAGAATGTACCCCCAATGGAGGGCACTATGTGTACCACTTTTCGAAATGATTTGATAAAGGAAACCGATTTTAGAAGCAATTAAATGTTGTGATTTTAAGAAAGCTCCGTATACATTCATGGCTACAACTTTTTAAACTTACATCCAAGGGTTTTTTCACCAGCAAAGAGCTTTGCCTTGTCATTTTCACCTGTGGGAAGCCTTGCCTTGCACCAAAGCTGTGTGTTTCACCAACAGGGTTTTTGCCGTGTAGGGATGGGCGAAACCGATTCAGAGTTCGGACAAAACTCGACCAGTTCGGTCGACCGAACCGAACTTCCGAACCGAACTCAATTTTTGAACCAAACCTAATTTCCGAATGCGGCTCTGTTCGCCCATCCCTAAAATATAATATTCCATTTAGTTCAATGGGGTTTGAATTTTCGAACTTTGTTCGGAAGTTTGGACCGAACTCGAATACTTTGATCGACTGAACCGAACTTCCGAACCGAACCAAATTTCCGAACTCGGTTCTGTTCACCCATCCCTATTGCCTTGCAGCAAGAGCTTTGCCTTTTCAATTTCATCATGTGGCTTTTGGGTTTCACCTATTTGTGCTGTCATCTGATGGGCTCCCCATGCTGGTCAGAGTTCATAGGGTGACATCATAAATATGGAACAGCAATTAATATTTATGCTGATCCACTACACTATAACTTTGAAGTAAGTACCATAGAGTTGAATTTCTCTGTGGTTAACATAATTTATATAGTCATCCTGAATCATACAACCGTGTCCTATTTAAGCAATAAGTCAGTAGCAAAACCACTAATAGATCCCAAGACTCTTGTTCCCATCCTTTGTTCATCACATTCAGGTAGGCAGGATATATTTGGACCCGACTCACATTTTACATTTGTGACAGAGATAGTGATGAATATCTCAGGCAAACCCCATGTTATTTCTGGCCCTTTTTACACAGGCCGCAGTGCAGGGGGGCATTGGGAAGTTCTGATGGGTGCACACCGACACACATTGATGTCCCCACACCACTACCCATCACGCATGCACAGAGGCACCTGTTTTGTCTGGTGCCTCCGTGTGTAGGGGATGAGTGTATATGGGCATGCATGCATGTGCACGGGAACGCCCATGCACACACACCCAGCCGCAGCACGGTTCAAACGAGACTCACGCACGCATGAACACACAGATTTCTGGGTGTTCATGCGTGGGTGCTGCCTGTGTAAAAAGGACCTCTGTTGTTTTCACACATTACTACATGGAAAGGTTTCAGAGGAGATCACAACAAGGATGATCAAGTTGCTGGAGTGAAAGTTCTATGAGGAGCCTAAAAAAACTGGGTATGTTTAACCTAAAAAAAAAGAAAAAAGATTAAGAGAGGGGGAGTCATGATAACAATGTTTCTAATCTGTAAAAAGTTGCTATAAGCAAAATGGTGTCCAGTTGTTCTCTCTGGTCACTGAAGATAGCATTAGAGGTAATAGGCTTGAAGGAGAAAAGATTTAGGTTAAACATGAGGAAGAATTTCCCTGGTACTAGGACACTTAGACAACGTAATAATTTGCCAAGGTAGGTTGTGACCGCCCTATCACTGGATGCCTTTAAAAACAGTTTAGACGGAAATCTCCCAGGTGCTTCATTAGCTATAAAGAAATACTGACTGCTGGCAAGCTTAAACAACTAGAACTTTAAGATACATAGAGCATGTATATGACCTTGTGGTCTTCCATGCTTTCTCTCTCTTACTGCTTCCTGCTGGATGACCCAGATTACCATTCCCCACCCCCATGGAACTCAACCCCATTCCAACTGATCATGATACGCCAGAGAAGGTGAGGGTGCAGGATGGGTTCTTCTTAATGGCAGAGGGCTGGACTAGGAAACATTTGAACTTCCTTCCAGCTCTGGGCTTCTCATAATACCATGATTCAGTGATTAGATGAGTGGTCAGATTTGTGGTGGCCTGAGAGTTGTGAGCGATAATCCCCATTTAGAGGAAAACTAAAAGGAATATGTGAAGATTACCTTGCAGTTAGGGAGAGACAGAGCATGTGGAATAGTTAATAGAGCAGAAAAGACTATTTGTGGAGAATGCTGTTTTCATAAATAACAGCAGGGAGATACAGGGAGAAGTGTACTGCCTGTTACCAACAACTAGTGGGATCTTTTGCCCAGTTTCCTTTTTACGAGACCATCAAATCTTGAGCAAAACTGAGCTGTGTATTTATTAATTATGAGTAACATAAAAAAGATCATACAATACCAATACAGAATGACCAAGAGGTGAGAGGCGAGGCAGCACTGTCACCATCCAATCTAGGACTTCAGTAGCTTCCCAGGGAGGCCACCCTCAGCCAGGTTTCATCCACATTACCACTTTCCTCTTATACAGTGTGTCTCCTCCGCTCAAGCTGGCTCTCTGTCTTCTTTCAGTTCCATCATTTTATATTGTAACTAACTACTCACTCAACTCCCCCCCTCACTCCTTCACCATTAGTCACATATTTTACACAGTTTTCCATTAACATCCCCCTAAACACATGATATTTTAACCACTATTTACAAATAATTGTGCTTAGTCTTCGTTACTTATCTTAGTGGTTTGTTGGTTTCTGTGGTTTCTTGGTTTCTGTGCTCCCCAGCCTACATGCCCAATCCTTAACCCCAGGACATTGTACACTCAGAAAACTAGGGTTTAACAGTCCTTAACCCCAGGAAATTGCATACTCAGCATCTCTACCCCCAATTGTTCATATTAACTCTTTGTCTTCCATTTCACACTAGTGAATCCCCCTTATTCCCTACACATATGATGCTAGAAACTCTCTGAGGCCTATAATAGAGCCCATTGTACCTCCTTTTAATTCTTCATCCTCCATTTATTTAGAAACTACCCTTTGTTAGAAGAGCTACCAGCAGGGTAGGGAAGCTTCACCCACCAGGGATCAGATCCATGATCCTTCAGAGCTCCGTGGGCTGGAGCATCCTGTTCAGTGGGTGCCACCCACATAGGGCATGTGCTTAGTGTTTACCTACATAGGGTGTGTTCCCAC
Source organism: Sphenodon punctatus (assembly GCA_003113815.1). Taxonomy (NCBI): domain Eukaryota; kingdom Metazoa; phylum Chordata; class Lepidosauria; order Sphenodontia; family Sphenodontidae; genus Sphenodon; species Sphenodon punctatus. The sequence continues at coordinate 1,364,970 of QEPC01010495.1, forward strand.
CTATATAGGGGAGCGCTAGTCCTCAAGAGATCTGCAACCATCTGGTATCTGACAGGGGCACTGTCAGCCTATGGCACTTGGATGGCAGGCCAGGGGAGGAAGGGCGGGTGCCTGGAAATGGACTGCAGGCTGGAGGTTTCCCAACTCAGGCTACAGTGTTCAGTTTCCATCTTCTCCTTAATGAGACCATGCAAGCAGGGGAGTCAAATACTATGGGGCAGTTTCCCAGACTTTTTGTTTTCCCCCATCCCACAGAATCATTCTCCATTGGTCCCATCCCAAAGCAATATTGAAAATCCCTTGGAGACCCAAGCCAGTAAAGGCAACCCCCACCTATGTCCCAGTTCCAGTGTTGGCTGTAAGGTAGCTCATGCACCAAACTCATCTAGGGAAAGTGCCAAGTAAGAGACATGTGGGGCTTGACTCAGGTTGGTCTATCCCCTTTTCTCAGGGAGGAGGCTCTTGGAACTTTGCTGTCAAGTATATGGTACCACTGGTACTGACCTCTCCCAGTGCTGGAGAATGAGGCTAAAGGTGCAATAGCCATAACAGATCTTGCCCAGTTTTTACTAGTGATCCATCTCAAATGTGCTACCCTGAGGACAAGGAGATTGTGCCCCAGCACTTCCACATGTGCACCTGGCACAGCCTGAAGAAATGAAGCCATAGGTGAAAGTGCTCTGAAAACTGGGTGGGTACTCCAGGCAATTCTGGAAAGATGCCAGTTAATGTAAGTTTGTGCAAGGTCAATGCCAAACTCTTCTACCTCTTTCAGGAAACGGACTCCACAACAGAGTTCTTTTGCCTTCTGCTCTTCACTAAAGTGACACACCCATCACCAAAGAAATGTCTAGTCCATAGTTGTGGTCTCTCTCACTTGGGTTCCTTCTGTAAGACAATCCCACCTGCTGGGCTCCCAGCATCTCCCCATTGAACCAAGCTCTTATCTGGAGTCCCCACCTCTGGCAGTTCCTGGATTGTGACTCTCCTGCTCCCTCTGTATAGCATTCCCTGATGATCTACTAGCTGAACTTTTAGAAAGGGCCCTGCTCCAACTTGCTCATATGGTGCAGATGTAGTTAAGATGCTACTCTAATAAGGTGGAAATTACTGGAAAATACAAAAAATTACCAGAAATTACCAAATGGCAGAAAATGCAAAAAAAATGTTGGTAGATTTCCTGCTTGGTCCTGAAAGGTCGGTATTTCCCAAATGGAATGAGAGCATCTGCTCTCGCTTCAGGCCTACTCCTTTGGAGACTCACAAAATACTCTGCTGCGGGAATACTTTGTCCTCCCCCTCAGAATTTTTTTTCTGATATGATGGCCCTGCATGTAGGCTCACTCACCTAAATTTCTCTCACCACAGTCTCCCATTCATTAATGAGTGGACGTCTTCACTACCTATCTGTTTTCAGCCTTTAACTACAAGGCAACACTGGGGTGGGAATTTGAGTTTAGTTAAATTTTGGTTATTTTATCTTCTTAGTTCAATGTTAGAGCTGAAAAAAAAACTTGCAAAAACCTTTAAACCAGACAAATATATACCCCACTTAAACTGAAAATGATTATTCCAATAATAACCAATGTCTGTTCATGCTCCATCAGGTAGTTGGTTTATATACTCTGTCTCGTTTTTTTCATATTTTTTGGTTTGGTTATTTGTGACGTTTGGTCATTTTGATATTTAAGTTCTGTCATTTCCGTAACATTAGCACTCTTGTGCACTCATAGTTGCCAAAAATGACATAACCAAAATTGCCCAAACAACTAAAATAACCAAACTGAAAAACCAAATAATAATAATAATAATAATAAATAAAAAACTTGGCCACAGAAATTATTTGGGTACTCAAAGGGCTACTCAAAATGTGACTAATACATGCAAAGTAATAAACCCACTACCTGATTCAGCTTTATTCAGTGGGATAGCCTAGAGCGGTGTTATCCGTGTGAGTTCAGCTCTTGCAATAATTCTGAAAGACTGAGTGGAAATGTTACAAACACCATTGCACTGCTATTTTAGCTGTCTTTTACTTATGCTACCATTTAACAAATACGTTTAATTTCCATTTTTGTTTCTGTTCCTCCATATCCAAATTAAAATAGGCCCCATTTATAGGCGATGAGGGAAAACCTATTTGAAGTTTGCGTTCAAAGAATTTAACTCATTTTTTATTATTTAATGCACAACAAAAGATCTTTACATGACAGCAGAACTGACTGATTTTATTACACGTGAGTCAGTCTGCACTGTTGGTTGCCAATTCAATACAGCTGTATTCAGGCAGGAGACCGGCAGATGACACAGAAAGGATAGAAAATCTTTACTTCGGCCATACAAGGCCAGGGCACAGAGTTCCATAAGTGCAATTTTCTCATGCTTATTGGAAAAGTTAAAACTCAGAGAAAGCTAAAAATGCCATGCAAATTAAACTGACCAAATGAATAGAGCCAAAAGAAAGTCAAGTAAAGAGGCTCCCTCAGAGCTGGAGAGCTACATGAAGGAGAATGAATCCACCCCAATGTATACAGTGATGGGGTGTTTTTAAATGAGCAAGGCTTGAGGGGGATGTTTGTGGCTGCTGGGTGGCAAAGCCGCGCATCACCCATGCACGTGGAGTGAGTGGGGAGGGATTCTAATGGGTGGCTCCCACATATGGCTGCACCGGTCTTGAGGTGGGGGGGTCAGTTAGTAGGAGTTAAGGGGGTAGAGCCTTTGTCATGTTCTGACCATTACGTCCTTAAGGCATGCATCCTGGCGCATGTTAGCCCCCGGCAGGGTGTAGGACCTATTAGATCAGTCCACCCCGGAGACTTATGGAACTGGATCGGTTCCGGAATGCTCTGGGGGAGTTTCCCCTGGACCGTGACACCCGTTCGGTCGATGATCTCATAGCCTTCTGGAACACCTTGTTGGCTGAGACCATTGACAGAGTAGCTCCCAGGCGTCCGCTGCCCTCCCAAGTCTCCCGCAGGTCTCCTTGGTTTACTGAGGGCCTGCGGTGTTTGAAGCGGGAGAGCAGGCAGTTAGAGTGACGGTGGCGCCGGACCCACGACCAGTATGATCGATCGCAGCATAAGAGCAGTTTAAAGGCCTATGCTGTGGTGGTGCAGGCAGCAAAGAAGCAGTTCTTTGCTGCTCTTATTGCATCTGCAAAGTCACGTCCAGCGGAGCTTTTCCGAGTGGTGAAAGCCTTGGTCAGTCCTGCCTGCCTCCACCTGGACCTGGCGCAATCCAGTGACTGCTGTGACCGGTTTATCGAGTA
>QEPC01010495.1:1369648-1379795 GCA_003113815.1 Sphenodon punctatus
GCCTCACTCCCCATGTGCCCGTGCGACCCTTGAGATCGTCCGTGAGAGCCTTTTTGGAGGTTCCCCGGGCGAGGCGGGTGGCCACTGATGTTAAATCTTTTTCGGTGGCCGCCCCTGTGCTGTGGAATTCACTCCTGGAGGAGGCTTGACTGACTCCCACTCTCCTGCTGTGTCGGCGTATATGTAAGACCTGGCTGTTCCGTCAGGCTTTTGGTGAGGGGTAGGGGTGGGGTGGGGGTGGGGTTTTCCCCCACATATAGTATTTTTAAATTGTTTTAAAATTTTATACTGTTTAAATGAATGTTGTTCGCTGCCCCGGGTTGCCCTGTGGGCAGGAGGGGTGGGATATAAATTTTAAATAAATAAATATCTCACGTAGGCAGCCGTTTCCCTCCTCCCTCAACCCACAAACACCTCCCAACCGAAGCCCTGCCCAGCTGCCCGCAACCAGCTCTGATGAAAAGACGCAGAAACCATGGAAACATCAAGTTGCAGTAGGCATTAACCCCATCCTGCCTGTGACCCAGGGTGCTGTGGTAGCTGCTGCCAGACCCAGCCAACCATGGAAGCAGAAATACACATGGAAACGGGGAGCAGCTACAGACACCTCCAAAAGAGAAGCGGTACACCCCCCCCATCAAACCAAACAATAACAGTACAAGTTAAGCAAACCAAAACTGTTTATTAAAACAAGAAAAAGAAAAGATAGAAAGGCAAACCATAAACAGTAAAATGAGAGAACAACAAAACAATAACATGATCAGAAATTTAAGTATATACAGAACCCATGGAGCTCAGGTTCTGCGTCTTCGGCTCCAGCATGCACTCTGGTCATGCGACAGAACATGGAGCTGGTGTCTGATCTCCACAGGAGCTCCTGGTGGTTCCGCTGCTCCTGTTGGAGCTCCAGCTGCAGCTCCCAAACTCTAAAAGTGGAAGCAGAAGCATAGGTTACACCAGCATTGGCCAAGTTGCATTCCCAGTCTCCAGTAACTGCACAGAATCCACATCCTGAACTTAGGATGAAATCATGGCACTTCACAAAGGCCGAGCACATCAGGAAGCATCAGGCCTCACCCAACCCAGGGTGGTGATGGCAGGGACCATGCCAAAGAGCAGGACACAAACTTTCCAATCTAATAGAAGGAACCTGTTCCACAGGACCCCCATGGGGCTGGGGGGTGCCCAGAATGCAACAGGTTAAGGATAACCCAATTGGGATTATTAAGCAAAGGTTCTAGACCTATTGAAAAGACAGGGGCATGGGTCCAAGCCGTCCCCATGTTGCATGTTCCCATCAAGAAAGTAACTGTGTGGAGAAAGTGGGTTCAGGTAAGGTATTGGTGCCAAGAAGATATGACAGGCTTAAGTGTGTTCAACGTTACCTGGTGTGAGGCTCCTAGGTCTGCTGCAGCTCCCGTCAGATCTCTCAACACCTCCTGCAGCAGTTGGAGACGTCACTTCCTCTGGGCAGGAACATAGAAATGAACAGAATGTCAGAAAACAGGGTTGGTGCACACAACATGTTCACTCACACACAATGGCCACATCCCTCCCCATTTCCACTCCTGTTCACCGCAACACCGCCCACACCAGCACCTGTCTAACACATATGTGGAGCATGGTTAACTGAATGGCCTGAGAGTGGAAGGGCGGACAGCAATGGAGGAAGGGATGAGGCCATGCACACGTGAGGATCGGGGCGGCTTGCATGACACATTACTGAGAGGCGGCTCCTCAGTTCCATGTGTGCACCGCTTAAGTACTCCTACTGCAGATCATCATGTGTACTCATTGAACCTCTCATTGTCAACAGGTTCCCAGGGAGGGGACAGAATCACCAGCACAGGTATCAAGTGATGCAGCTACTTGGGGGGTGAGGAACCATTAATCCACACAGGGAGGTGGGATGATCCTCTCCAAAGGTGTGCCCCGTGCAAGGCATGTAAACCATGAGGGCATCACAGGTGAAGAGGTAGGGTCTGCTGACAGGTTTTTGTAACGACTAACAGGAACAACACACTACTAAACCGCTATGTACCTGTGTGCTCATTCCCACTGTCTGCCATTTGCCCCACGACGCTCCACAGGGCGTTGTGCAACATTGCCCTCTGGATCCTGGATTGACCTCTGCGGTCAGCCGGGGGCGCCCTCCTTGAGGTTCCCCAGGTGTTGACTATGAGGAGGGAGTTCTTGGTGGTGGCACCGCGGCTGTGGAACTCCCTCCCATTGGAGGTCTGCCTGGCCTTGGACCTCCCCTCTTTCCATAGACAGTGTAAGACCTAGCTGTTCTGCCGGGCCTTTTATGAGGGAGACGGGTGATGGGGGGGTCATGTTTCTGCCTGGGTTATTTTAATATTTTATATTTTATGATATCTGTTTTTATTATGTTGTTAGCTGCCCCAAGATGCATAAACAGGAGGGGGCAGCATAAAAAGTGGGTAAATAAATAAATAAATAAATATATAACATGGGACAGGGTATGGCCAAGAGCACATGTAATCTGCGTACACAACAGTGGATGGGGCGGGGCCAGGGTTGGCTCAGCCCCATCAACGCGGCCATAAATGGACATGGAAAGCTGCAACGCTCCACAGAGCAATTAATTGGACAGGAGCCGTGCAGTAACCGAAATCACATAGAGAAGGCATGTGAAGCACTCCCCTCACCCTGACAGTAGTTGGACCCGGCCACCTTTGCAGCGCCTCGGGAACAATGGTGACCCCAGAACCCTACCCTGCCAGTCCTACCACACCAGCTGCCCGGCTCAGCTGTCACTAGAATCCACAGAGACCTATGTTTCTGTGGAGCACTGATGTCCTCATTACATTCATCCTCTTCCTCACAATCTCCAGCTGATTTCACTGCCACAGGGCCCCATCAGAACGGCCAAACCTTCCCTCTGAAGCCCCCACAGACACCACAGGAAACCAGATCTGTAAGACAAGAACTACTGTAAAAAAACCTCAGTTCATCCCACACATGACAGAAAACACAATCCCACAAGAACAAGTACACGTGAATTATGAAGAGAGAGGAGGGGAAGGGAACAGTAGACCCAACCAATGAGAAGGGCTTAATCATCTACATGCCAGAGACACTCACAAGTAGGCACCCACCCAAACCCAAGAGTTTCCTAAAACACCTGCTCAGAACTGAAAACCAACACCTCAGAGGCTTTCTAAAAAGTGATGGCGTCCATGAGGGGTGCCGCCCTTGACCTCCTGTTGATGGCTGCAGAGACTGTGCTTCAAGGCAGCCAGTAGATGCAAGTGGTGGTTCACGACCATCTGCCAACTCTGGTTGTCCAAACAGAAAGCAGATTGCTTGTGCAGGGCACAGCACACAACAGGCACAGGACATGGTGCCAGAGACAGGCATCCCCAAGGTGGTAAAGGGCATTGCAGGAGGGTGCAGCCACCCTGTAAGGGCAGCTGATGCAGGTGGCAAGATACCTGATACCAACACCACCGCTGTCATCTACAGTCTGCACCCGGCTGTTCCCACTGAGGGGAACACAGCACAGTGAGACCATCCTGTTCACCCGGGGGGGCGTGGGGGGGGAGAATAAACAGTAGACAGCCCACTTACGCATTCCTTCCAGCAAAGATCCACTCTCCGCAGCATCCAGACTTCTTCCAGAGAGTTCCTTCCCCTTCTAAGTCCCAGAGCAGACTACTCTGGTTCCTGGGGCTGGCTCTCTTTTGTCATTGTGTCCACGCTCCCAAACACTTTCACTTTCTCTGGCAGCTATTTTGTGTTCAACCCACTGCCATAGGGGGAGATAAGAGAGAAGAGTTACTGAGGAGCTGCAGAGTGAAGATATTTGTAGGTGAGTAGGAGAAGCTTGAGCTGTATTCAGAAGCGAATGGGGAGCCAATGTAATGACTTGAGGAGAGGGCTTACATGTTCTTAACACAGCGTGCAAAGGTGAGTCTCACAGCTGAATTTCGAATAGACTGTGGTGGAGATAAGTGGCTCAGTGGGAGTCCTGTGAGAAGCAGGTTGCAGTAATCTAAGCAGGAAGAGACGGATTTTGATGATATTCTAGAGAAAGAAACGACAAGTATTGGCAGTGTTTTGAATGTGAGCAGAGGAGAGGAGGACTCAAAGACTGCCACAAGGTTGCAGGCTGAGGGCACTGGGAGGATGACAGATTTCTTTTCAGAAATGGAGAGAGGTGGGAGGGGAGAAGTGGGTTTAGGAGGAAAGATAACTTGTTTCTTGGCCATGTTAAGTTTAGATGGCGGTGAGACATCCAGGCAGTGATGTCAGACAGGCAGGCTGAGATTTGGGACTGGATTCTGGGGGAGAGTTCTGGTTCAGAGAGGTGTATATTAGAACCATCAGCATAAATGCTGATGGATCTTCTTTCTCCTTATGTTCCATATCTGAAGGACCAACTTTCTCCTTATGTTCCTTTGCGGGCCTTAAAATCTGCCACGGGTACCCTCTTGCAGGTACCATAACTAACCCAGTTTCATACGACTTGGAGCTGCAGAGAGGCATTCTCAGTGGCTGCCCCACAGCTTTTGAACTATCTTCCTCGGAGGCTTGCCTGAGCCCTAGTTTGTATGTCTTCCAGAGAAAGTGTAAGACCTTTTTATTTGGCCAGGAATTCAATGTATAGGGATAGACTGGAGGAGGGCAATGAGGGTGTTTTTAGTTTTGTGGGGTTTTAATTATTTTTTAAAATTTGTATTTTATGTGTGTGTTAAGCCGTCCTGAACCTTCGGGGATAGGACGGGATATAAATCTAAATAAGTAAGATGGTACTAAAAGCCATGGGAGAAGATCAGAGCAGCAAGGCAACAAGTGTAGAGAGAGAAGAGAAGACAACCCAGGATTGAGCCCTTGAGCACACCAACTAGTAGTGGATTAACATTAGAGAAGAATCCACCTATGCTATATGTGCAGTGGGAAAGGTAAGAGGATAACCAAGATAGGACAGAGTCCCAAAATCCAAAGGAGGACCCATCAGCAAATGTGTGGTCATAGCTATCTGAAAATTGGCAACACCAAACTTCTGCTGGTCTGTGGGCCAGCAATTTGGCATGAGCACATCCACAGTATCCACCATCCTGGTGGAAGTGTGCACAGCCATAGCAGAGGTCCTCATGGAGCGGGTCATACACCTAGTAAAACTGGGAGAGGTCATGGAAGGCTTCGCCCAAACAGCCGGGATGTCTCCTTGAATTGGAAGGGCAGCTTCTCTGTGGCTCTGCAGGGTATGGTCGACCACTTGATGCTGTTCCTGAACATGTTTTCTGGGGTGTCTGGGAGAAGCCATGATGCCCAAATCCTCCAGTAGTCCCCCTTCTATGTCCGAATGAACATGGGGGACATCAGCCCAAGGACCATCCAGATCATAGAGGAGGTGTCCATGAGCCCTGTTATCATTGGGGACCCAACCTATCCTCTAAAGCCATGGCTAATGAAGGCATACACTGTGGCATGTACACTAGAGCAAGAGCTCTTCAACCGACAACTGAGTTCTACCCAATGCCTTGTGGAAAGAGCGTTCAGGATCCTCAACAAGTGATGGTGCCTCCTCTGGAACCAAAACAAATTTCAACTTGATAAGGTCCCCCTGCTGACCATTGCTGCCTAGGTTCTCAATAACATATGCAAAACAGGTGGGGCCATTCTTGATAATCCCCTTGCACCCCCCAAGCCCGGACCAAGGAGGAGTTGGTGCCCCTGTTCCATCAGGGCCAGGGTTGAGCCGAACAGTGCATGGCCTCAGAAAACAAAGCTGCCTTGTGTAGGCACATAATCCGCATCGCTGCCACACAGGAACAGCCGCCATTGGCCTGAACTGAACCTGCGGTGCAGAACTCTGCCTAACGGTCTTGTGACATCAGCAGCCGTTGGGCTCCTCCGAATGCCACAGCAGATATCACCATGAACAGGGCAGGCCAGGGGCCTCTGTGTACATCAAGGGTTCTCAGCCTTATTCCAGTCACGAGTACTGGAGTGACCTAAGTTACTACTTGGGAGCACTGCATAATTTGCATGAATTATTTGCATAAATATGCATAGGTTGTCTCCCCACTGCAATTCAATTTAAATCAATCCAAAGGAGAACTGTTTGAAAGTGCTCCTGAGCACTACTGACAGCTGGCTTGGGGAACACTTTTGCTCCTGAGCACCAGGTTAAGAATCCCTAGGCTATGTCGTTGGGCCACCTGTCACGGGCAGCTCTTGTAAGTGACTTGGGTGAATATACCTTGCTTTATGCAGAGACATGCTTGGTCTGGGATTTGCATCGGTATCTCAATTTTCTTTCATGTGCATTGCAGTGAGAAGATTGATCTGTGCATATCTCTGCTTGACATGCTTTGCTCCCAAATATACACTGTGACAGCACAGCAGTGTTCATCACTGGCAAAAGGTGACCACCTGAAGCACAGCAATGGGAAGACATTACCTCCCTCCCTGGGGACAGAGCCACTTTGTAACCCATTGTCCATCTGTACCACCACCAGGCCACAGAGCAGCCTGTTGTGGTGACATACCTGAACCTTCCGACGAGCCCAGGATAATCACGGAGACAGTGAATGTGTGTTAAACAAAAATATTTTATTGTACAGAAGTCCTTTGAGAACAGAAACGGCATCGATGGTTATTGTTCTCACCTCTGCCGCAGTCATGCCCACAGCCAGTAGTGGCCCACCGTGTCCTCTTTGGCATGGGTCTCTCAAACTGGGCATTGGCTCTCTCCTCCTGTAGCTGCTGCTGTGGTGGCATCTGCTGTGGTGGCTGCTGCTGCCGCTGTGGGTGCTGTACAACAGTGGGACATGGTGTGGCTGAGGCAGTGGTATGGCCATCATGTGGACCATCAGGTGGTTCATCGGGTCTTGGGTGGTTGATGGGGAGGCCATGGCTGGCGGGAGAGATGGGGGTGGGGGGGGGCACCTGGGGGGGGCAGCATAATGTGCTCAGCCCTGAGCCACAACAGAGGCCCTTGCTGCCACAACATCATGGAGAAGAGAGCATTGTATCTCTATAGATTACTGCATGAAATATGTTGTTTGCTCACTCACCCTATTCACCATGTTGTGAGAGCATTGCTGCTCTTTAAGGTATCTTCCTGAGTCCTTCCACTCCCACAGCTGTCCTTCCATTCCCACAAATACTCCTTGCGGGCCTGTGCAGCAAGGGTCCTGCACTTGGCCTTGTTCAGCCACTGGGCCCTCATCTGCTGCCGTGCCACCCCCTAGATGACATCCCTGATCTCATATGCCCAGCACTTGGTTTCCTCCATCAGCTTCCTTTCCATGTCCACTGTGCGCCGGCAATTCTGTACCTGGAGTTTCTGGTTCCACTGGGCAGTGGCAGTGGGTGGTGTGGCTGGCTGGGGCTTTGACTGTTCCAGTTCCAGACCTGTGGTTATAGCACAGAAATGAGTCATTAGTTCGCATATCCACACATATGGGGGCATGTGCTTGTGTGGTGGGACAGCTGAAATGATGGTGGGACAGGTGAATGGCCTGTATCACTCATTGGACATTGGGGTGTGCATGCCATGCCATTGAGGGACCTGCTGTGATAAAGCCTGGTTGTAACAGCTTGGGGACCAAGGGCTTATGCAGCTAATGATGGCGGTTGCCATAAGCATCAGGGATCCCTGACCTGTTCTCACTTTTGTGTGTTCTCACATTCTGGCCTTTTGTGGAGCCATGGAGTGCCGTACATTTGCGGATATACATCTCAATGGCATATCTGAGCAGTCTACATGTGCCGCTATTGCTATATCCCTCCTTCCTATGTTTGGGATTTGGACGGCCTCACCCGTGACCTTCTCCCTGGTGGTGTAGCCCCAAACTCTATCTTGTCCCACCTCATTTCCCTCCTGCCCTTCCCTCTCTAGGGCTGCTGGCTCCTCAGGCTGCCCCTTGATGACCCCCTTGCTGTCCTGGCCACCTGTGAACATGTTATAGGGGGATGTTAGGATCCTCGTTTAACACCCCTCATCAGCCTATATCGGCTGCCTTCCTTGCCTTGGTGCCCCTTCCCCCCTGCCCCAGGTGCAATGACATACCAGTGTCCTCTGGTTCCTTGATTTGAGTGGTGTCCATGTCCTCTGCCCCCTCCTCCAGCACCCTCATTGGCTCCATGAGCTGACTCTCTGGGATGAGGAAGTGCAGGTGGAGGGTCATAGTGTTGTCAGTCAGGTCCATGGACACCGGCTCCGGAATGGGCAAGATGTATCCCGCCATACCTGGCATGTCTTCATGAGGGGTGGAGGTGGTTGGGGGTAGGTTGGATGGGGCAGGGTTGGCCAGTGGGGAAGTTCTGTCCACCTATTTCCTCCCCCTGGCGAAGGCAATGCCACAGATGTGGGAAGGCACTATCTCCCTGTCCATGCACAGGAACTTATTGAGCTCCTTGAAACATACCATTTTATGCCAGGCATGACCAGATTTCAGGTTTTGATTGTGGACATCCTTGTATCTACGCCTCCTTTGCCTGATTGCAGTACTGGGACGTATTCCTATTGTAGTTCAGCTGTACCATTCCCTTGGAGATACCTTGATACACCAGTTCATTTCAGTAGCATCTCATGACACTTTGCTGTACTTTAGCCTTCCCCCACAGGCTGATTAAGGCCCTGTTCTCATCGGATCTGGAGGTTATGCGGGGGTGTGCAGCTTGTGTGGCTGTGACCTGCGAGGAAGTGCTTGTGGTGTCTGCTGTGCTGGTACTTTCCTGTCAAAGGACAACATAATGGTAACGTATTACCTAGCTTGCTCTGCATTTCGTCCCGCTCCACCCCTCCCCTGGCAGCCATTCACCGATGTCCTCCATGGTGTTCGCTCTTTCCTCCAGTGTTGAGGGGATGTGGGGTGTGTGTCAGTTGTTAGAGCCAACATGAATTTGTATTTTGCATGCATGACCTTTAAGGACTGCCAGTACAGCCATGGGCAGGGCAAGGGGGCGAACTGGGCAGTGGACAGCTGCAGTGCCACTCTGGGCTTTGGGGCACTGATTCTCCATGGTACTAGTGGACCTGCCTGTTGGCATGGGTGGCAGCCCCTGTTCATACAAGCGGGGTGTGTGGATGCCATGCATCCACTTGCCCCTCACGGCACACTCTGGATTTAAAATGTTAAATACTTTTGATTTTCAATTTTTATAGCTAAATTATTATTCTTTTTAAACTGGTTAAGATGTAAGTTCACAAATTTGAGTAGGATGAGAAGATGTAAAATGCATTGATTAATTGTGCTATTGTTAATGTGCTGGCTTAGTGAAAGAAGATGGATTGTTGATTATAGATTTGGTGGGTGAGGGATTGTGAAATGTGAGCAGATGTGATAAAGTTTTGGACTGAGGTTAGTGTGTTTCTAGGAAAGAGGGATTCGCCTTACTGGAGAATTTCCTTACATTTTAACGTTTGTGTCAAGCTGGATATGCCTTAATTATGCATTTAAATTGTAGGTTTTTTAATGTTGGAATTGGTATCATTTTTAAACAGGAATGAGACATAAAGTCCAGGAAGTCATAGGTCTCTTTCTTAAAAGACACTTCCAATATACTATACTTAATCGGAGCTGTCTCCTTGGGACAGAATATCTGGGGGTGGGGATGAAGGGGGAAGTTGGGCTGGGAGGCAAAAGATGGGAGTTTATTATTTAATTTTATTTATTTATTTATTTATTTATTGGTGGAAGGGGCTGCAGGTTAGGGTGATTTCTGTATCTGGGGGTGGGATCAAAGGGTGGGGATGCAGGGTGGGGGAATCAGATGGTGCGGGTGCAGGGACTGGGGGATCTGAGGGTGGGGATGTAGGGTGAGCTATCTGGGCCTGGGAGTGCACACTTTGGGTTTGGTGGATCTAGAGATGGCTATGTCAGGGTATAGTGGAATGTTAGGGTGGGGATGCAGAGTATGTAGGGATCTGGGGCTGGTGGTCCAGGGTATGGGAGTGGGAGGATTTGGGGCTGGGGACGCAGGGTTTGGGGTCTAAGGGTGGGGATACACAGTGGGGGGACCTGGGGATGGGGTTCAGGGTATGGGAAAATGTGAGGGTGTGGATACAGTGTGGAGGATCTGGGGCTGTGAGGGTGGGGATGTAGGGTATGGTAGTTTATGGTTTTTATTTGGGGGGTTGCAGACTAGGGGTTGGTGGATCTGAGAGTGG
>QEPC01010495.1:1396396-1415527 GCA_003113815.1 Sphenodon punctatus
GGTTCGGGGTGCGGTGTCACCAGTATGCTGATGATACTCATCTATACCTCTCTTTTTCAACTGACCCAGACCCTGCTATCTGAATGCTATCCCAGTTTCTGGAGGCCGTGGCGGAGTGGATGTGGCAGAGCAGACTGAAGCTCAACCCCGATAAGATGGAGGTGATGTTGGTGGGGAGAGCGAGGGAGGTGTCGACCCCCCTAATTGGGGGGGGTTGTCCTCCTATAGCTCAGCAGGTTCAGAGTCTGGGGGTGATATTGGATGCATATCTCCACCTGGAGCAACAGGTGGAGGTAGTGGCAAAGGCCGCTTTCCGCCAGTTATATCTGGTGCGGAGGCTGCGGCCGTATGTCTCCGGCCCGGACCTGACCTCCCTCATCCATGCCTTTGTCACCTCGAGGCTGGACTACTGCAATGCGCTCTACGTGGGGCTGCCCTTGTTCCTGGTTCAGGGGCTGCAGCTAGTGCAGAATGCAGTGGCCCGGCTCCTTTCGGGGACAGGCCGTCGGGAGCACATAACACCCGTGCTCCAGACTCTGCACTGGCTGCCAATAGCGAGCTCAGCCAGGTTCACAGTATTGGTATTGATCTATAAGGCCCTTCACGGTCTGGGCCCCTCGTACCTCAAGGACCACCTCGCCTTCTGCGCCCCAGAGCGGCTCCTTTGGTCTGCCGGGGGTGCTTTCTTGGAGGTCCCCTGTGTTAAGCGGGGGGCCACAATGGAGAGGGCATTCTCGGTGGCCGGGCCGCGCCTTTGGAATTCCTTCCTGGAGGAAGCTCGCCTGGCCCCAAGCCTTTTAACATTACCGTGAATTTGCAAAACGTGGCTGTTCGCCCAGGCCTTTGGGTTGCGAGGGGGAGTGTTGTTATCCCCTCCACTCTTATTTATTATATTAATTATTTTTATGTTCCCTAGCCGTTTTTTATTGTTGTAATTTTATGAGTATTTTAAAATGTTTTATATTTGTATTTTTATTTTTTGAATTTGTTAGTTGCCCCAAGCTGTTTCAGGAGGGGCGGGATATAAATATAAATAACTAAATAAATAAATAAAATTTGCATATCTGGGCACCCTAGCCCCTTCCCACCCATTACCCACGCTTCACCCACTGGGTGGTTACTATGACTAACAGTGGGTAATGCATGGGGAGGTGCTTGTCTGGAAACACTCTGTGTGGGGATTTTTAAACATATGATTTCTGGGAGTGTTGTCTCCCCATGACAGTTCTGTATGATATGCCATTAGAACCCAGGTTTGTGCCATAAGCGAGTAGAACTATCACATAAACACATGGATGTATATGCATCAATCATAGTCAACTCATCCATCAGCCATTTTACAAGTGAATGAATCATGCAACAAATTTTAACATACTGGTCTTAACCCCCTTTACCCCCCTTACCTTTCAGCCCTAATCTCCTTACACACTCCTGCATGCACTCTCCTTTCCTCCTCTGTCCCCTCCCTCTCTCTCCCTCATCTCCCCATCTCTCCTAACCGCCTTCGTCACTTCTTCCTTGCTGCCCCCCATGCCTGGAACTCCCTCTCTCCCCACACCCACCTTACCCCCTCCCTCCACACCTTCAAATCCCTCCTCAAAACCCACCTCTTCCTTGCCGCTTTTCTCGACGCCTGTTACAACTTTCCTCTCAATATTTACTGTCTGCCCTCCCCGCAGAATCCTGCCTAACTGCAACCAAGCCAAGCACATGCACCTGAGACTTCGCATCCGCTTGAATGCTGTTTATCCCTTGTCTCTCCCTATGTCCCCTCTCCTTGTCTCCCCCCTCCGTGTCTATTAGATTGTAAGCCATAGGCAGGGACCGCGTCTATCTTATTGTTCTGTAAAGTGCCAGGTACATAGCTGGCGCTATACAAATGCTAATGATAATAATAATTAATAATAACCCTAGGCTGAGGTCTAACTGACCCAAATGGGGTACAAAAGAGTAAATAAAACATTTTTTAGCAAACATCTTCCACACCATACTCCATACATTTGTCAACCATAATGGGCTCAATTGCCCTGTGGTGTTTCATACCCCCTCCTCCCCTTGTAATTTTTTTTTAATTAAGGTTTTTATTCTGACGCTGCTGGGGGTCAGTTTGACCCCATTTGAAGTGCATGGAAAACTGAAAATACTATGCGCCTAGGGTGCTGGGGGTAATATAGACCCTCCTCCCAAATGCTGTTAAAAATAAATAAATGTTTATTATTTCTTTAAATACTTAAACCAGAACCTGTTCTTTCTTTTCTCACAAGTGAAAATAGAAAGAAATATAGCATTGTGTCTGTTTTCATTAATGACATTTTCGTGTGTACAAAAATAAATAAACTACAAATGCTTTTGGAGGTCTATTATACCCCAAGCTAAAGAACCACTTTACAAACATAAAATGAGTTGTTTTTTTTGCAGTTATAACCTTACTGGTGTGAACCTTCAACACCTTTTTTTCATCATAGCTGCTTGCAGAGTTCATTTTGAAAAATACTTACCAGTCAGCCGTATGGGGTCATTTGGACCCCTCCATTTAATTGCTAAGTGACCCTTTTTGTCAGTAAGGGTTAACATTAAAAGCTGTTTCAGTAAGATGGTTGTCTAAAGGCAGATCAGGAGACTTAATGGAACCATCTCAGAGGAATACAAAATGTGTTAATGACACCTCCATTTACTTGCTAAGTGATCTTTTTGTCAGTAAGAGTCAACATTAACATTAAATTGACCTTTTTGCAGTAAAGTTGATATATAAAGGCAGATATCAGAATTCAAAGAGCCATCTCAGAGGAATACAAAGATAATTAGATAGAATCACTAATTGCTTGGTAAACACTTGGCACCCCAGTTGAAAACTCAGCTGCTATTCCTGCTAGTGAGTTGGTAGTGTTAACATTGTGGCCATCATGGAGAAACTGACCCCTGCTGCCTTTTGTTTTATTCCTAGTCCTGTCCTCCCCCCACAAAATCTTGATACAGTGAGAATTGTTTTCTAGACAGCTGTTGTTAATTTGGGTCTGTTTGACCCCAACACCAGATTAGTACAGTGGCCATTATACATTGCCCCTCTCTCCTTCCTACCCTGGAAAACTGAAAACTCAGCATCCATGCCAACATTTGTATAACAAAATTATGACAGAAACAAAATAGAAATTAGGAGATTTGTTTTCAGATTTAATTTAAAAACAAGAGAATGCGTACAAATGAACTAGAGTAATCTTTCTCCACTCCTCTACAGTGTTCAAGAAACAACTTAAACTAGGCTCATACATGGCATTTGGTGGCTGCCGTGTGATCTTAGATGAGTCCCGTGATTAATGATTAGTTGTTGAACGCTGCTTCCATAGCACAGACATCTTGCTGCACTGCCAACTGCAAATACATGTTGCTTCCAGAGAGTATAAATTAAGAACTCAGGAGTGACATTTATATTGGATGTCACCATTCAGATCCACCACTAATTTCATCTCTCGCTGTTCACTTTATTGCTGAACACATCATTAAATCATAAAGTGTATAATTGTATAATTGAGGGGTGAATCACAGCGTTGACATCTGTCAGTCACATGTGTGTTTCAACTGAATGACACAGAATTAAGGATTCTGCACACAAAAAAGAGCTTTGTTTAAAAAGCCCCTGTCTTCCCAACCAACACACTCCCAGTATAGTTCTTCTTTCTGGAACAGGTCAACAACATGACTATAACTAACTGTGCCTAATTGCCTCTGTCACTGCTAGAAGTAAGACTTACAAAGCAGCCCCATAGCAATGAAAACCTGTAATACATCAGAGCCAAGGTGTTTCACAAGGGAAAAAAATACCTCAGGTTTAAGCACACTATTGTAAATAATGTATGGCTAGATAAAGCATACCCTTTGCTATGCTGTACTTGAGGAAGAGGGGTGCTGTCTGTGCTTCCTAATTATCAGGGTAGATTCATGCTACTCTCATCTCCAACAGTTTTAAAAACAGCTTTGGGGGCTCTTCTGACTTCCATCAGCTAGTGTTGGTCCCTTAAGGAGCGTACACTCTAGGCATGGCAAGAGCATGCTGTATTCCAGCCATTCCTTCACCTGTTCCCTGTATGAGTGCCAATTAGGTAGACAGTGCAGCTAGGCTGACTCTGTGTTCATCTGGAGGAGTTCTCAGCTAGGCAGAATCAGGAGCTTTCCAATAACTTCTCCTGCCCTTGTAGTGTGGTGCCTGGAATACAAAGGGGAGACTGGCATATAGTTTTGAAGATAGACCCGCCACTCTTAACCTTGTCTGTTACTTCTGTTTAGAGCTGAAGCAAATAGCGAATATTTATATTTGTTAGTATTAGCTGCATTTTCAGATAGCACCCCAAATATCCACATCCCTCATATATTAGGATGAGCTAAGGATAGGAGTTCTTTCATATTTAAGTTTTTGTTTAAGTTTTAAAACAATAGCAGTAACTTAGGATTTCCTTTCTACAGGGTAGATTCTCTGATATGTGTGACTTCTCAATTTATAACCACACATACTTATAATGTACCCATTCCTGAAAGAAACTTGAACCCTTGACCTTCCAATGTCACAACACTACTGCCTGAGCTATATAAGCAACTGCTGGCTCTCCTTTCTAATTCAGTCACAGAGAAGAGCTCAACATATTTCTCACTTACATAGCTGCTTGTTTATTTATTAGATTATTTTTTATCCTGCCTTATTTCAAGGACTCAGGATGGGCTACAGTGCAAAAAACATACAAAACCGATTAAAACCTCCTATCCTAAACCTTCCCAAACCCTATCCTCTGCATTTTGATCATACAGTATTTGTATGAACTAGTCACGTACTTGTGAAAATTCATGGGAGCAAAGGTACTGCAAGTAGCCTAAGAGATTTCCCTCACACACATGAATCAGGTCACTGTTGTGGTTCCCCCATGCCCCCTCCCCTGATCTCAGACATCTTCCCCTAACAAAATGCTTTCCTCCCACCAGCCCAGACATCAGCAAAAACTGAACCAATCACTTTTCTCTCCCACTTATTGGTGTGTTGGAAATCTGTATGTTGGAGAACCCCAAGAGATCTCATACATGTATCAATATATTTAGAACATTGGCAATTCTAGATCGTGCAATTTGTTTGAAGGGGATAGAAAGTGGCAGAGATTCAGGAAGATGGAGGTTTCTTATGTGCACCCCTAGACTTGATGAAATTTTGTTGGGGGGGGAATGAGCTTGTCAAAATACATAACCCCTCCCAGTCCCTGGTTCAACCAATTACTGGCTCACACTGTTTATGCAATGATACAAATAAGACTTATAGTCCACTGCACAACTTAGATGAATACATCTATTAAACCAAATCAGGAAATTTTGGCTATAGGAGCGAGTAGATTTTATTTTCTTTTTGTAAAAAGAGAGAGCTGCTTTAACTGCTTTTCAGTTTAGGTTCTATTTCTTGTTTTCAATCAAAAACTGGAAGTCAGAGACATGTATTTTATATAAAAAATATAGGAAGATTGAACTCAGCTATAATTACATTTTAGGGTCCTGGTGACATTTGGACAAGGTTATTGGAGATTAATGGCAGAAGTAGAGAGTCATCCTAGAATAGGAGATGAAATAGGGATAGAGAAATAGCTTACAAGCAGGAGGCAAAAGGTGAGCCATAAAAAACCCCACAACCAAACCCAACTCTTTTCAACTTGGAAAGATGTTCTAAGCTATGATGAATGAACTGGTAAAGTTTGTAAAGTTCAAACAAGTATCTGTACTTTGGATGTGTATCTCAGATTGCACCCAATAACGTGACTCTCAAAAAACATGATAAAACTCTCCTTGGAACAGACATCTTGGGGATATTTTTGACACCTGCTTGTGTTCTCTTGGCAACTTCCAAAGTAACAGAATCAGAGAAATGTAGATTTGGAAGAAACTTCCTAAGTCATCTAGTCCAACCCTCTGCCTTGGGGCAGCATACCCTATACCTAAAGAATCCCTGACAGATAGATGCCTGTCCAGTGTAAAGGTTGCAGGGTGAGGGACATCTGGGATATGGACAGACATGGAGTTTGCATCAACGGGGGTGAGGGCTGTGGGGCATGACAAGAAGGGGAACAAGGCACTGGGAAGCAAGCCAGGAAAGGCAAAACAGGGGTCTAGAAACCCCTAGAGCAATGAGAGAGAGGGCTGGAGACAAGAGTGCTGGGGAGAGGGAGATGCTCCACCCAGCTATAAGCAAGCAGGGGCTAGAGATGGACAGGAGGGGTGTGGCTAGGGACAAGGCATGAAGGCTTCTTTGAGGGAATGGCTGGGCCTGGGGCCAAATAGAGAAGTGGGACTGTAGGCCCAATCACTGCTCCAGATACCCTGGAGGTGGCAGTTCAAGACCTACCCCAAGCAGTGATCTCTGGGCCCTAATTACCACCCCGCAGAAGGAATTTAACTTGGGTTCCAGGGACAGGACAAGGGAGGGGACACAGGCTGGAAACACGGGACAGGGAAGGGGACACCATGAACACTGGTGGTGACAAAGGCTTGAGAAGATAGCTGCAATGGGCAGGCAGACACAGACAAGGTGAGTCTGCCCTCAAGTGGACCAAGTCACCGACAGACAATGGGCAGCAGTTGCAAGCTGAGCCTGGGCAGAGGCACGGGGAGTACATGGCACAGACTGGGTAGAGGCGCTGGGCAAGTTCCTCTGGGGTCAGAATAGGGGGAGTCTGGGCTGGCACATGGCTAGAAGCAACAGTCCCGGGTATTGTAGGCAGCAGCGCCCAGACAGGGACTGGAACAGAGGTCTAGAGAGCTGGCTGAGCTGGTAGGCACACTGGCCTGAAAGCCTCAAATGCTAAGGCACTCTGCCGCACCACCACATAGAGAGAGGCTGTTCCAGCCCCTGGCAAATGGCTTCCATCTCCCAGAATAGACTATGCTTGATACAATAAATTACGGTGAATGCTGTTTCCTTTGGAAACAGGTCATTTGCCTGCAGTCAATCAACTTGGAACCTTACTAGCTTTTCAGCTGTTTTCACCATTTGTCATTATTTTTTCAAGTTGAACAGAGCTGCTATGGGGCCGATCCCAAGCCCCATATGCACCCATCTGTGGAGATGCAGAAGTGTTGTCTAAGTGCTGGGGAAGTGCTGGAATTGCCATAAAAGTGTCGTAAAAGTACCAAAAAGTGATGGAAATAACAGAAAATGCCAGAAAGTGACAAAAAAGTGGCCAGAAATGCCAGAAAGTGACAAAAATGATGGGGGGAAATGACATAAAATCACAGGCACTGATATCGACAGTGATGGAAGTGTAGAATCATCAGAGACTCTTTACTACGTGTCGCTGTGCTGCATGCATGCAACGCACGCCTTCTGCCCATGCACTGTTCACGCACAGGCCATTGGATTGCACCCAGAATCTTAGATTTGGAAAGGACCTCAAAGGCCTGCTCTGATGCAGGATGACTACAGCTTCAATGCCCCCAACAGATGGCTGTCCAGCCTCTTTTTTAAAACCTCCATTGACAGACTACAACCTCCCTAGGCAACTTTGTACCATTGTCGCACAGCTCATAGTGCTAGGAAGCTGTTCCTGATATTTAACCAAAACTTACCTTCCTGTAACATGAGCCCATTATTTCTAGCCCTGCTCTCTGTATCAGTTAGGCCTGAGATGAGAAATACCAGTAAGTGCTGCTTCTATCAGAAGCTGGGCATTCACCAGGATTCATACTTACCAGCTTTCCCATTATTTTCACCATTTTCTGTTATTTTTTGCAACTTGAATGGGGCTTCCAGGAACCAGTCGCAAGCCCTGTGTGCCCTGCACACACCTCTGGAGTCTGTGGAGACTGAAAACTTGCTGTCTAAGCACCAGGGAAGCACTGGAAATTGCTATAGAAATGCTATAAAATTGTTGTAGAAGTCCCAGGAAGTGATGAAAAGTCCCAGAAAGTGGCACAAATTAGACCTGAAACAAGAAAAAAAAATCTCATGAGAAAAAGAACTGGGAGTGAGTTGTCACCAAGTTCTCGTATTCTGTGCGAGTTGTCGTGGAGAAAAGTAAAAATAATACTAATAATACATTTTTAAAGCCCCTCCGCCCCCGGGCCAAGTGACTGATTGAATCACATGGCTGCTCTGAGTCCTGGATTACTTCAGTTGATTTCCCCCTGCCACCATCACCCATCTCAGCCAGGGTCTCTCACCACTTCCTGCATTCAGAATCTCTGCAAATGACCACTATGGGTCCCTCTAGAGAGCATAGCAGACACACTCCCCCTGCATTTTTGCTGTCTGTTTCTTCCTTACCATTTCTTTCACTATTCTGGGCATATGCAAAGCCTTGGGTGGGCTGCTGGGACTTGTAGTTCTGTGCTGACTTTCTCTCCCTTGGTTTACAATAGCAGACTCTCGCTGACTTCTGTTTCTTTACTGAGCATGCCCTGGTGGCTCTAGGGCTTCTGTGAACTGTATTTCATGCTGCTGATGTTCACTCTGCATGTTTGTGCTACCTGCTGGGCTGCTGGGTAATGTAGTTCTAATCTGTTTTTAGCACATGCTCAGTGCGTTCACTTCCTGGTTCTCCAATATTTACATCTGGATTTACTTTCGAAAACTAAAGTCTTGGCTCCTGTTGAGACAACTGTGTCCCCAGAGAAGCTTTTTAAATTTAATTTTACTGCTCCAACCAGGAAGCAGTGGAAAATCAAAGGGGTTTGAAATGAAGGCTCCTCCTCGCTTTCCCCCTCCCTCTGCAGAGAAGCTGATCTGTGAGAGATCCAAAGCAGCTGGATCAGTCTCAGACTCGGAGAGGCAGCCATGCAAGTCAGCCAGGGTTTGTTTATAAACCAAAGGCCTTTCCCTGGTCTGCAAGTGCACGGGATCTCCTTACAAGATTCTCACTTTTCTCAATGTGTGATTGTTTCTGCTGATCTGTATAAAGGACTGAATCCTGAAGTGCACTGAGTGTTGACTTCAAGTTCCAGAGTTTAGAACCTCTTGGATTTTGCCTCTGTATTTTGAGGCAAGGCTGTTTTTTTGCTGGGAAAAGAGGAAGAATAAGAATAAAAAGAATGCATTTAAATGTCTATATGTAAATGCTAGAAATCTGAAAGGTAAGATGGGAGAATTAGAGTACATGTCACTAACTGAAGATCGAGACATAACAGGCATCTCAGAGACTTGTTAGAATGGGGATAACCAATGGGACAGTATAATACCAGGATACAAAACATATCAAAATGGCAGAGTATATCAAGCTGGTAGGGGGTGGTGCCTTATGTAGTACAGTCTTATGTAGTACAGCCTGCAGTAGTGAACTGTACTCTGGAATCTTTATAGATAGAAATTCCATCCGTAATGAGGAATTGTATGGCAGTGAGGCTATCCTATCGTCCCCTGTCCAGGATGATGAGATTGACTATGAAATGCTAATAGAGATTAGACAGGATACTAAACTCAGAAATATAATAATAACAGCGGGTGATTTCAGTTACCTTAATATTGACTGGGTGAATGTCTACTTGGGCTGTGATATGGAGGTAAAGTTTCTAGATACTATAAATTACTGCTTCTTGGAGCAGTTGGTTATGAAACCAATAAGAGGAGAAGTACTTTAGATCTAGTACAAAGTAGAGCGCAGGACCTGGTGCAAGGGGTAATGGTGCTGGAGCTGCTTGGTAATAGTGGTCATAATATAATCAAATCTGACATAATTACTGGAGGGAAAATGATAACCAAAACTACTGCATTAGCATTAACATTTAACTTTAAAAGAGGAGATTATGCTAAATGGGGAAACTAGTTAGAAGAAAAATAAAAGGAGCAGTTGCAAGGATTAAATGTCTGCAAGAGGTGTGGAGACTTTAAAAATACCATCTTGGAAGCCCAGATTAAATGTATTCCACAATTTTAAAAAGGTAGCAAGAGAACCAAATGTCTCCCAGCATGGCTAAATGATGAGGTGTAGGAGACTATGACAGTCAAAAAGGCATCCTTTAAAACCTGAGGAAAATAGGAAAGAGCATAAGAACTGGCAAATTATATATATAAAGTGTTAATAAGGTGAACCAAAATAATTTGAAGAGAGACTTGCTAAAGAGGCAAGAACAATTGATAAAATCTTTAAAAATACATCAAAAGCAAGAACCATGCTAGAGATTCAGTTGGGCCATTAGATGACTAGGGAGTAAAAGGGGCATTCAGGGAGGATAAGGCCATTGCAGAGAAGCTGAATGAATTCTTTGCTTCAGTCTTCACTGCAGAGGATATCGGGAAGTTACCCACTCCAGAACTGTTCTTTGTTAGGAGATGAATCGAAAGAGCTGTCACAAATCATCGTGACTCTGGAAGAGGTTCTAGAGCAAACTGACAAACTAAACCATAACAAATCACCAAGACCAGATGGTATTCATCTCAGAGTTCTGAAGGAACTCATATATGAAACTGCAGACCTATTACTGGTAATTTGTAACCTATTGCAAAAATCTGCCACTGTGCCTGAGGACTGGAGGGTGGCTAATGTAACACCAATATTTAAAAACATTTCCAGAGGTGATCCTGGAAACTACAGACTGGTGAGCCTGATGTCTGTGCCAAGAAAAATGGTGGAAACAATTATTAAGAACAGAATTACTGGGCATATTGATAAACATGGCTTAATGGGGAAGAGTATACATGGATTTAGCAAAGGAAGTCATGACTCACTAATGTACTGTAATTTTTGGAGGGTATAAATAAGCATGTGGACAGGGTTGAACTGGTCAATATAGTGTATCTGGATTTTCATAAAATGTTTGATAAGGTCCCTCATGAGAAACTCTTGAGGAAATTAACAAGTCATGCAATAGAAGTCAGTGCTCTATTGTGGACTGGTAACTGGTTAAAGGATAGGAAAAGAAGGAGTAGGCAACGTAAATGTAAAGTGTTAATAACACAGGCCAAGAGAGATTTTGAAGGGAGGCTTGCTAAAGGGGTAAAAACAAGCAACAAAAACTTTTTCAAATACATCAGAAGCAAGAAGCCTGCTAGGGAGTCAGTTGGGCTATTAGATGACAAGGGAGTAAAAGGGGTGCTCAGGGAGGATAAGGGCATTGAAGAGAAGCTGAATGAGTTCTTTGCGTCAGTCTTCGCTGCGGAGGATTTGGGGGAGGTACCCACGCCAGATCCTTGCTTTGTGGACGAGGAATTGGAAGAGCTGTTACAAACCAATGTGACGTTGGAGGATGTTTTAGGGCAAATTGACAAACTGAATACTAACAAGTCATCAGGGCCAGATGGCATTCACCCCAGAGGTCTGAAGGAACTCAAATATGAAATCGCAAACCTACTGTTAGTAATTTGCAACCTGTCACTAAAATATGTCACTGTACCCGAGGACTGGAGGGTGGCAAATGTAACCCCGATATTTAAAAAGGGATCCATAGGTGATCCTGGAAACTACAGACCAGTAAGTTTAAAGTCTGTGCCGAGCAAAATGGTGGAATTAATGACAGAATTACAGGGCAGGTTGACAAACATGACTTAATGGGGACGAGTCAACATGGATTTAGTAAAGGTAAGCCATGCCTCACTAACCTGTTGGAATTCTTTGAGGTTGTAAATAAGCATGAGGGCAAGGGAAACCCAGTAGATATAGCGTTCCTGGATTTCCAGAAAGCATTTGATAAGGTCCCTCATGAGAGACTCTTGAGAAAATTAAAAAGTCATGAGATAGGAGGTAGTCTCTTACTATGGATCAGAAACTGGTTAAAAGATAGAAAGCAAAAGGTAGGACTAAATGGTCAGTTTTCACAATGGAGAGATGTAAAAAGTGGTGCGCCTCAGGGATCTGTATTGGAACCGGTGCTGTTTAATGTATTCATTAATGATTTGGAAAAGGGTGTTAGAGTGAGGTGATCAAATTTGCAGATGACACCAAGTTATTCAAGGTAGTTAAAACACAAGCAGACTGTGAGGAACTGCAACGGGATCTTAAGACACTGGGTGTAGGGCTGAAGCATTAACTCCTTTTTCGTTCTGCTATTTCATTTCGCCATTTCAGAAATGCCCATGACGTTCCGCAGCTTTTCCGTCGGCATTCCGCTAATTCTGCTGGCATTCTGCTAATTCAGAAACTGTCGGAATAATCACGGAAATTGTTGGAACAATCACGGAAACTGTCAGAACAAGCATTTTTCGCTACTTCGCAGTGCTTGTGAAAATTGCGGAAGATAGAAACTGTCGCTATTTTCGCAGTCTTTGGAAGTAGCAGAATGAAAGTAGCGGAACGGCGGAATGAAAGTAGCGGAACAAATGTCTCTATCGCATCATGCCGCTAATTGCAGAACAGCTTTTTCCGTCAGAAAAAGTTACCGTAGCAGCTTCCCACTTCAGCCCTAACTGGGTGCCTGGGCATCTAAATGGCATCTAAATGGCAAATGAGATTTAATGTGGACAAGTGCAAAGTGATGCACATAGGGAAAAATAATCCAAACTATGCGTACACAATGCTGGGTATTAAGCTAGGAGTTACCACTCAGGAAAAGGATCTGGGGGTGGTTGTGGACAATACAATGAAATCCACAGCGCAGTGCGCAGCAGCAGTCAAAAAAGCAAACAGAATGTTAGGAATTATTCGGAAGGGGATAGAGAATAAAACTGAGGATGTCATAATGCCTCTATACAAATCAATGGTGCGACCGCACCTCGAATATTGTGTGCAGTTCTGGTCGCCCCATCTCAAAAAAGACATAGCTGAACTAGAAAAGGTACAGAGAAGGGCAACAAAAATGATCAAGGGCATGGAAGGGCTCCCGTATGAGGAGAGGCTTGGTAGGTTGGGGCTCTTCAGTTTGGAGAAGAGACGACTGAGAGGAGATATGATAGAGGTCTATAAAATCATGAGTGGTGTGGAACTAATAAACAAGGAGCAGTTATTTACCCTCTCAGCTAGTACTAGAACTAGGGGACACTCCATGAAACTCATGGGTGGCAAGTTTAAAACAAATAAAAGAAAATATTTTTTCACTCAGCGTATAATTGGGTTGTGGAATCTACTGCCAGAGGCTGTCGTAAGGGCCAGTACTATAGCTGAGTTTAAAAGAGGCTTGGACAAATTTCTGGAAGAAATGTCTATTAGCAGCTATTAGCCAGACAGGATCAGGGAACATGACGGGAGCTGGGGGAAAATAAGGGAATGGATCCCCCATTTTGACCTGTTGGGTGCTTCTTCCAAGTCACTGCGATTGGCCAGTCAGAGACAGGATGCTGGGCTAGACGGACCATTGGTCTGACCCAGTATGGTACTTCTTATGTTCTTAAATGGTCAGCTTTTGCAATGGAGAGAGGTAAACAGTGGAGTGCCTCGGGGCTCTGTAATGGGACTGGTGTTGTTTAATGTATTCATTTATGATCTGGAAAAGAAAGTAAAGAGTGAGGTGTTTAAATTTGCAGATGACACAAAGTTATTGAAGGGAGTTTAAACATGAGCAGCCTGTGAAGAATTGCAAGAGGATCTTGTGAGACTGGGTGACTGGGCATCTAAATGGCAGATGAAATTTAATGTGGAGAAGTGCAAAATGATGCATAGAGGAAAAATTTTCAAACTATATGTACATGATGATGGGTTCTAAATTAGGAATTACAATGTACAATGTCTTTACTGCTAACATGACACAGAAGTTAAGGTGGGAGCCTTAACTTGCAGTTTCCATGCTTTTTAGTGCATGATTGAATTTGCAAGAGCCTTAACTCTTCTTGTAAACCAGAGGGTTTTTTATTACGGAATATAGTTTAAAATAACCAAACAACCAAAATAATAATAATAAATAATAATAATAATAATAAAGTTTATTAAGTCTTGACCAAAGGTCATGACTAACTGAAACTATCTAAAGATGCACATCATTTAAATACACAAATAGACTCATTCACAATAATTAAAAACAAAAATCTAACACTAAGAATGTGTGCAACGTGTAGAAGAATGAATAATAAAATAATAAAAGCGTGTTAAACAGAAGGACAGCTTCTTTTCATTAAGGGCCATTGCAATGTTTGCAAGAGCATGAATCAAAATGGGATCATTTGTAGAAAGTAAAAAAGAACGGAGCTTTTGAGAAGACCAGTAAAATCTATTTTGGAGGAAGGGAGCCAGAAATTTAAGTTGAAGTTCCTCTGTAAAGGGACAGAAAAATGGCATCTGGACGAGATCTTCAATTCAATTAAGTGGGCAGGTACAGACTCTAGAGGAATGAGGGAGGCCCTTCCTCCTGGCATCCAGCACCCTAGAGGGAATTAGATCGACCCTGAGAACAACCAAAATACTCCAGAACCCTAAGCAACAAACAAAAATAAATTCCCAAATAACCAAACAACCAAAATAACTCAAAAACCTAAAAAAATAATTCCAAAATAAAATATAAAACTAAATTAGTCAGGAAAGGGGAACGATTGAAAGGTGCTGGGCCATAAAGACAGAGCAGCAAAGGGAAGGGGAAGGGGGAGGTGATTATAAATAAATAAATAAATAAATAAAATAAAAACCAGTAAAATCATTTTAAACACTATTACTCACCCCGAAGAGGAGGAATCCAGCCTGTCCCTCCAGGCAGCTGCAGCAGTTTTGTTTCCTGCTTTCAGTCTCCATTTTTCTCTCCCTATGAGCTTCTCTCTCTCTGTCCCCCCTCCTTCTAGTGAAAGCCAGAGGCTGCCCTTCCCCCCTGCGTTTACCAGAGGGGAGGGGGGCAGAGAGAGCTCCTCTCCTGAGGAGGAAAAATTGCTTTCAGAGCGCCTGGAAAAGGCACCCTTAATAGCTTTAAAACTGCTTTCTGTTGGCCGGATTCCTCCATAGGAATCCAGCCTGGGAGCCCCTGGCACCTCTCCAATCCCCCAGAAAGCACTGCTTTCACAGGGCTCCGTCCCGCGCATGCTCTCTGCGGGATGGGGGAGTGACTCTTCTAGAGTTCCCCTTCCCCTCCTGCCTCTGGCCCATCCAATGGGAGAGGAGATGGGGGGGGAGGAGAAGGAGACTGCACAGGGAGATTTTTACATTCCCCGCCTCCCCCTGCAGGTCGGCTCCAGGCTTTGCTTCTCACTCTAAGCAGCCCCTCCTCTGCCTGTCAGGCTGAAAAGGAGCTGCTTAGAGCGAGAGGCGGGGCCGGCTTTTATCTGTTCCCATCAGCGCTGGCTGGCAGGAAGCCAGAAGCCAATGCAGCTGGTAAGAGGGCTGCCTAGAGCCTCCCCCGGCACATACAGGAGCTGTGGTGCTGGGAAGCTTGGAAGGGGGGAACAGGGGAAAACTGAGTCAGGGTGAACTGCATTGGGGTGATTTGGGGGCCAGGGGGCATTTGCCCATACGCCCAAATACAGGATTTGCCCCTGCCTTTCTAGATGTATTTGCAACATTGTAATTTAAAATGAGCTGTCATTTGCTTTCGCTGAATTGGGAGATCAGTTAATTTGTTCCACTATTTTCTCTTAATTTTCAAGCAATGCCTAACCTGTCTTAAAAGGAGATAGATCTTTTGAATTAGCCATCATTTTGAGCGAACTGCCCTTCTGAACATTATGAGAACTCACAGCTGCCTCAAAATATTCAACAATCTCATTTGGTCAATTATCTTATGACAATGATGACTTCATTGGCAATTAAGGCTTCATTAATTCTAAAGGTAGGACAGGAATTGATTGTAAGGAAAATTATTGTGATTGGCTGTCATTTCACATCTTTCTTTTGCTCTGTAGGCTTGAGAATTTCAGCTCAAAAATAAAAAGAGCACCTTGTACTAAAATCCTGTAGTGGCTTGCTGTATTGCACCTATCTTTAAGGCAAGCTAAAAGTTACACTAAAGGATGGATGTCAATGTCTGATAATAGAAAAGACAGATGGAGGTGAAAAGGGTGCTTACTGCTTACAAGAATTGTAAACTACCACTGAAGAATTCTTGAAGTACAACAGTTTTGATCTAATTCCTGCCTATGATGGGCAGACTGTAGCTAAATAATTGGCATCTTTGAAACATCATTCAAAATAACTTATAACTTCCTATAGATTTGCTGTGGCTCTCTAAGAAGCCACCCACAATGGGGGGGAGAGGGGGCAGCTTCTGCCAAAGCTTGGATTATAGTCAGGCCACCAAAAAAGTATCTTAATGGGAGAGTCAAGCCAAGGTCAAACACCAGGGAAGTTTAAACCACCAGGCCAGTGGCAGCTGGTGGGTTCTGAGGCTGGTGGGGCAGTGGGTGGGGCCAGCAGTGGGCAGGGGCAGCCCAGAGGTGGGCAGGGGCAACGGTAGGTGGAGCCAACACCATAATTGCACACCTACATGATCGTGAGCAATGGAATAGAACATACACACGTCTTGTCTTGAAAACACAAAGAAAATGCTACAAAACCCAACATGGTTATCTGAAATCCTAAATGGCACACCATAAATGCTTTATAGAGTTTTACAGAGGGTGAGGAGGCATGAACAGTTCAGGAGAGGGCATAAAACACCCACTGTATGGGGCATTCAAGAGAGGGCATATGCAACACCCACCATGTGGGGCATTCAAGGAAAGCCACACCGAAATGCAGGGAAAAACCCAACAGCATTATGTGGAATCCTAAAATGCACACCTGCCATAAATGCTGCAATTGGTCCTTGGAAGGGAAAAGATACCCCACCCTTGGTATAGCAACGTTCAGTAGAGGTGTGCCCATGTCGTTTTTGTTTTTGTTTTCATTTTCATTGTTTAAATATGTTGTTTTCATTTTCATAAATATAAAATTGTCGTTTCTGTTTTTGCTTTTGTTTTTGTTTTCCGTTGGTTTAAATGGAAAACAAATTTTTGGCTGTACCTTTTTTGGTTTTCACTATATATGGCTGAAATATGAGGTGAATATACCTCAAATGGAAGCCATTATATGTACCAATTTTCAAAAGGATTGGATAAAGGAATCCAATTTTAGAAGCAGTTGAATTATTTTATTTTGCAAAAATCTTCATATACATTCTTAGCTGTAACTTCTTTGCCTCACTTTTAATGTAGATGAAACTTGGCACGTTTATACCCCTTCCCTTATTTACTCCCTCTGCCAACTTTCAGAAGGATTAGCTAAAGGGTTCTGGTGGTGAGTAATTAACATATAGATGTATGTCTGACTGTAACATCTTTGTAGTCCAACCAGTGTACATGAAATTTGGCAGGGCTATATATCACACTGTCACGATCATCCCTGCCAAATATCAGAAAGATGTAATAAAGGGTCCCAATTTTATATGCCTGCACAGCATATGCAGAGAAGGAGCCTATGTCAGGGATTCGCTTACTTGTCACTGTGGTATAAGATCGGTTTGTGATGCCAATTGGCCAGCAGAAAGGTCAACCAAATACCCTCATTCTTTTCTGTGACCATTGAGGGCTGATTCGTTGCTGGACCAGCTGAGTGGTGGGAGGAGCTACGCTCCCAGGACCAGTTAAGAACCCCGCGCTAGCCAGCGGCGTTAAGCCTGCCCTTTTGCATCTGGGACCGTGTTATTTGTCTCCCGTTTACCAAGCCCTGTCGACCAGAGGGAGCCTGCTCTAGTCTGCCCTTCTCTTACCTGGGACTTGTGCCATCCATCTCCTGCTCACCAAGCCCCGTTGATTAGAGGGAGCCTGCTGCAACTGCTGAGGGCTGATCCGTTGCTGGACCAGCTGAGTGGTGGGAGGAGCTATGCTCCCAGCACCAGTTAAGAACCCTGCGCTAGCCGGCGGCGCCAGAGGCGTGCGCCTGGGCAGCACACCTAAGGGCTGTGCGCGCAAGAGCGCGCCCTTGTGCACACGGCCTTAGACGCAGGGCTGGTGCAGGGCCTTTGTGTTGGTGTAGGCGCGATTGTGATTAGATAATTGCCCTTTCGGGGCGAAATATTGTATTTTATTTTTATTCATTTTCAGTTTTTATATATTTTTTTGTTTCCATGCCTAAGTCAGGTAAGAATAAGAACCCTAAGAGTCCTAGGAATCCTAAGAATAAGAATAAGAACAAGCAGGGGGCGATCACTAGGGCACGGGCGGGTCAATTACAGCTTGAGGACTGTTTTACTAAACCACTGATATCAAAAGACCCTAAGTGGATTGCCTGCCCTCAGTTATCCCCCCAACCATCCGCATACTCTTTTTCGGAATTACCCAGTGCAGGGCGGGACATTCCAGCTATGTGTTCAATTTTGGTTCCTGGCGCCCCTTTTCAGGCTGTTGCGAATATCAAGGAAGGAGGTGCTGCTATTGGTTTTCAGCCCAAGAATCCAATTCCGCAGGTCTCTCTCAACTCCTTACTGTCCGGTGCCTTGGCCTTCAAAAAAAAAGGTGAAAGGTGGCATGCCCTTGCCGCAAGGTCTCGGGAATCAGTCCATCTCGCATCTAGTACTCAGCCTATTAGCTCTGGCGATATGGCTAGTTTACCTCAGCCATAGCAGAATTAGCAGAAGTATCTGTTTCACCATTAAATTTATTAAATGGTGAACGCCGGGTTGCGGAGTTGCCTGTTGTCCATCCCTTGCCCTCTCTTCAAGGCCAGGATAGAAAGACCCTAGGGGAGTCGGTACTCCCTGACAGGTCTAATATAGAGAAGGGGGGATCTTTTAATGGCCATCTCGACCCTCCTACTAAACCGAGCTCTATTCCCTCTGATAATTTGGAGGCTCCTCAGTTCCAGCAGGTAGAAGAGCTCCTCCTACTGCTTAAGGCACGAATCGAAGGTCTCGAGGCCCAATCCCAGGGCATCCTGCAGCAGTTATTTAGGTTCAGGAAGTGGATGGAGGCTCCTGGGGGAACCAGGGTTGGGGTGAGCCCCTCGTGTGTGGACCAGGCAACTCAGACATCTATTTCTTATAGTCCTACCTACTCTGGCCCATCAGCCCTTAAGGCTGGTGAGGACCAGAATTTTAGCCTGGTGACAGATGCCCTGGTGTTTAGAATTTATCCCTTTCTATTTGGGGGCCTTCCTGCTTGGGATTCTAAACTTCGGATCAGTCAGCATATTGCGGACATTTTGGGTTGTTCTTTTCTGCCTTCTCATATTAGTTGTTTTTTTAAATTTGCCTATGAGGGGTGGTGTTATATGTCTGGTGATTTATTTTCGTACACCAGCTATAGTTGAGAATCTTTTAGCTTGTATTTGTTCTTTCTCCCTATTTTGGGGGGGGGGG
>QEPC01010495.1:1417732-1442324 GCA_003113815.1 Sphenodon punctatus
CCCCCCCTCCCCCCTGGGCTTGTTTACCCCGTTTTTCCTGCCCGAACTCATCCGAACATGGTCGAACTGTTCAGGGGTTCGGGTGTTTGGTTCGGCCATCCGAACTGGCTGAGTTCGGGCCGAACACTGAACGGCCGAACTGCGTTCGCACATCCCTGTGTGGAACAGCAGCAACCAAAAGCCAGCTTCTTCCCAACGTGCTTTTCATTGGCAAAAAGGAAACCTAATTTACAAGTACACAAACTGTGTGCACACAACCAAAACTATCAAAACCAAGAGCTGGTATTATCATCATATGCAAAGTGTAGGTCTATGCATGTCACAAAACTTTGCATGACCAGAGGTGGAGGGCATAAAGCTGTCCAGTTTTTTAGAAAGGCACTTTCATATATTTTCTATGTATAATGAGAGAGAGAGAGAGAGAGAGAGAGAGAGAGATATTTTAAACTGTCATTTGATAGGGGAACATTTCAGTTCAGAAAGATCCATCATGGACAATGTTAGCATGACCCTGATAATTGTTGGTCCAGTACCAACTCATAAACATGTGCTCAGCCTCAGCCTAGGAAATAAGTTATATTAGAAATATATCTTTATGCCACCTTGATTTAGTGCAGGATTTAATGCCCTCATGAATTTGATCACCAAATACCAATAGTTTTAAAGGAAGCATAGAACAGATTAAATTAGGCTCTCCATTCATAATTAATACCACAGACATTGATGGCTTAGACTCCAAGTTCTACAACACCTCTTAAAATCAAGCTGCAAAATCGCTTCTCTAATGACACACCCGTCTGTGTGAACTTACTTAAACAGCCCCTGTTGTTCAAGCTAGTAAACAGGTTATACAGCCTCTGATAGTGGCACCTGATGTGCCACCCAGTCCAGACACACATCCCACAATGGTTTTAAACTCAAAACTGTGTATAACATGTTTCCTTCGCTTACCAAATCTATGCATGATGGTAAAAACCATGGAAGACCAACAACTGCTTCTCTGATAATTGATTTTTCAAAACTCCATCTTGGTGAAGCTCAGCCGTTAGCTTCCTTCCTGGATGGAACACAACTTCCAGGCAGCAGCCAGATGAGAAACAAAGATAGCCCTTGCTCAGCCTCAAGAGGCAGCAACACAGGGAGGAGAAGGAGGAAGACCAGGTGACAGCGGGCGGTCTCACACACACACACGTGTCACAGGTTACAGCAGCTAAGGTGCCAGGAGAAGCAGAAGCACTCACTCACTCTCTCAGTTAGTTTTGCCACACCACACATGATGAGAAAAAAGCTTGTGCACACAGATCTCTTCAGCCTGCATCTCCCCAACTCCTCCTGCAGTTGTAGTTCCAGCACAGTCCCCCTGGCCTGGGCGTCTACTTTTGCTTCCCAGGCATAATTTTAAATAGCTGCATTTTAGCCCCCATAGGGCTCTCTGTAACTCTGCCCCCATTGTCTCACTGTGGCAATTGCTTTTCCCCAGAGCCGCTGTATGGACACTGTGCCCAGCCACCCATATTGCAATTGTCCTCTAAGGGTTTCTTTACTATGGGGGGGAGGGGCTTCACTTGCCAACCTGCCCAGTTGGCTCACTCAGCTCTGCCTTGGCTCCTCCTCAGAGTCCCAGGGCCAGCCTCCGTCCCTTCAGTTCAGTGACAACCTTGGCCCTGGAGTGTGCACGGATGCGCAGATCATCTTCCTGATGGCACAGACGTGTTGGAGACAGTATGGTGTGCACGCGCATGCATAGACCATACCAGACCTGGAAGTGTAGCGCCAAATGCTTTGTAGCACTGGTGCTGCATCGGTAAACAGAGAAAAATGGGTCTTTGAGACAGGAGCGAGTCCAGGGACTGTCGGGTGGGGCTGACGGTCAGAAGGGCAACGCCCCCAATTTCCTAGGGTGCAGACCGCACCTGTATCAGGCTATGGGGTGAGGAATATAGTCAGACCTACCTGGGTCCCCGGGTCCGGCATTGGTCAGGACTGGTCCAGCCCCAAATCTGCACTGGACCAGCCCCGGGTCCGGCACTGGAGGTTGTTGGAGAAGAGATTTAGGCACTGGGAGAAGGGGGAGAGTAGATGTGTGTGCCGGGGGAAGTGGGACTGAAATGAGATTTGTCCAAAACAGTAAATTTTGTTGAAATCCCTGTTCTCTATACCATTTCAGTCAAATTGAGAACCTCTCAGTACTGGGTAATGTCTTGACCAACATTTTGTTTCTTGGTTTACTAACTTTCCTCTTACCGGGTTCCTGTTTACCACTTTGCCATGTCCATTTCAAATCTCAAGAGGCAATATTGACCAGGGTGTGATGTTTACAGGTGCCTGGGCACCATTGCTCTGACTGGTGACTGCTTCAGAGGTGTAGTGGGGTGGGAATGGAAAGGAGCAGAGTCCTGCTATTGGCCCCGCCCCCTGGCATCAGTGAGGGTCCTGGGAAGTGAGTCCCGAGAAGGAAGGAGACTCAATAAGCTGCTGCAGCCACTGCACAGGGCAGAGGTGTAGCTATAATAGGGGCTGCAGGTGAAGCTGTCCACAACTGCCTGCCTGCCCCATCCTTTCCGCTGTAGCTGTGTTGTGCTGCCTGTGCTGCATCACTCAATACAATAAAAAAAGAGGGAGGACAGAGGAGGTGGAGAAAGAGGGTGGGGCCAAAGTAGAAGTCTAGGCTACATCTTCCAGAGTCTCCATGCTGACGCAGCCGCACCCCCTTCCTTGTGCTACACAGCCAGCTTCATGTGCCTGAGTGTTTCCCTGTGCACAGCACCACTTGCCTGCCTTGACATCTGCTTGCCTGCCCACCCATTGACCCAGTCTTGTTGCCCATCTCATTTATGCCCCCGCTTGCTTACCCTGCCAGTTAGTCCACTATCGTTCTGCCCCACTGCCTTCTCCAGCTAGAAATGCCTCCCTGGCTGGCATTGGTATCAGCAGCTGCTCATCTGCTTGGGTAAGAAGGGGGCTTTAGAGGCCCTGGCCAGCCGGGAGGGTGGGGAGGAGAAGGAGGGGGTCTTAATGGGGGGACCTGACCAGATGTGAAGAGGAAAAGAAGGGGGCTTAATATAGATTCTGACTGGGTCTTGAGCTTCTCATTGTTGTGTTTCAAGTATAGTGTTTTGTTTTTAATATAATCTAATGTTGGTTTTTGGCTTATATAGGCCTTTTTTACACTGACCAGGGTGGGTGGGGGCTGGGTGTGTCAGTGCGGCGGGTGTAGGTGTGTGTGTGCCCACTGTGGGTGTGGAGGTGGGCGAGCTCCCGCTGCACACCCACCTACACCCACCCACTTCCACCTCCACCCACAGTGCATCTTCCTTTCTGGCGGATAGCTTCGTGGGTGGAGGTGAGCGTGGGGAGGTGTGCGGCAGGTGTTGGTGGGTGTGCAGCGGGAGCTCGCACGCACAAACATGCGCTGCCCATGATGTTTACACAGGCACACACCTGCCGCACACCCATCCCCCTCACCGGCGGCCGTATACACGAACTCCCCTCCCCCGCCACACATCTGCCTGAACACCGAGCGGCCGGGGGAGACAGTTCGTGTAAAAACGGCCATAGTTATAGTAGATTTAGTTATATTTCCAAATTGTGATTACCTACGTGTTATCCATTGCAATCTGCTGTTTAAAGTTGATTTAATAATAGGAAATATTAATGTCTTATACTAGGACTAACTAGTTTTCCTTGCCTGGGAAAAGCTACCTTTTCCCCAGGACATTTAAGACCAAGTTTTTACCTGGTAAAAAACACCCCCAATAACTATGATGCCAACGCTGCTTCTGACAGGCTAAAGGTGCGATCCTTTCATATTTACATGGATTTCCTAGTACAGGCTTTCGTCTTGAGGGATAGGTTCATGTCCTGTGCTCCCTTGGTAGGTTCTCGAAAAGAAGAGGAGGAATATGGAATGATTGTTTGACAAAAGGTGTTCTAAGTAAATTGCACTATCTAGGCTACCGAACCAGGGGTTCTTTTTAGTATTCCTTTCTGTTTAATTTTGATTATATTAACCTATGAACTATGTACCATGTAGTTTTATTTGCTTTAATCGTCCGGCCTTATGGGCTAGGTATTTGTTTGTTTGTTTCTGTTGTTTGTCTAGTGATGGCCTACGGCTAAGATTTAATAAATCTTATCTTATCTATACTAGGACTAACTAGTTTTCCTTGCCTGGGAAAATCTACCTTTTCCCCAGGACAGTTAAGACCAAGTTTTTACCCGGTAAAAAACACCCCCAATAACTACGATGCCAACTCTGCTTCTGACAGGCTAAAGGTGCGATCCTTTCATATTTAAATTTCCTTTTTAAAAGCATCACAATATTAAGCTCCTGTCCTATGTAGTTGGTACTTTGTGTCTATTTTGAATTAATGTACACACACACACACACACACGCACGTCTTCATGCATGAAGTTTGCAGTGAAACAGTTGAATTTGTCAGATTAAATATGGTTTTTGTATCTATGTTTCCAAGCAAATGGCATTGGTGCTGGCACTCTGGTCTGTTTTTAGATTGTACATCAGCCTGCGTTTTATCACTCTTTACAGCAGTGGGGAAACGTTTTCTCTAGCCACTTAGAAAATTAGCACAAAGGGCTGCCATCACACCAAACTTGGGGCGAGTGTGTTTAAGAGGTGAACTCAGAAAGAGGAGGACCCAGATCATGGATTGGTGCCTGCCTGCATCTTCACTCACTTCTGAGTTCAGTCAGCAGCCCCTGATTTTTAATTTTTAAAATTTAAATTTTAAATAAATTTTTATATATATAATTTATTCAGCGGCTGACCAAAGCCGCAAAACCAAACTTCAAAATAAGCTAAATACGTAAAAATATAATACACAAGATAAACTAAATGCATAAAAATACAATAAACAAAAGAGAAATAAATTAATACAAATACGAATATGCCCGAACCCGGACATATATGCCATGGTCAGGGAGAATAAAAAACACACCAAAAACCACCAAGCCTACTACGGGCATTACAAACCGGCGGGATAACTGCAGTTGTTATTTGCTAAACCCCCCAAGCTAGCACCAACAATAGACACAAGGTGCCTTGCTCTTTCGCAGGATTTGCTGTGGCAGAGCTTGATTCCTGGATACCCGAAAGGGCTGGTGGCATAAAACACATCTTTACAGAAAGTTGCAAAAAAGCAGCAAATTACCAAACCTGTGGTATTCATTGCACAACTGCCAGTGCCGGCAGCGTTCAGCCAACACCCTCAGCCTCCCTTCTTAATGAAGACTCTTTTTGTAAGAGGGGGATATGCACCTTCGGGCAACCGCTAAGCCAAAACGTGCCACTGAATGGGTCAGCGGTGAATCCGCCGGACTAAGAAACCATCTAAGCATGAGCTGGAAATTATTAACATGTGGCATGGAAGGGGGAACAACCCACAATTTTTGCCTAAGTTCTGTCAAGGCGGGGCAATGAAAAAGGACATGAATGAGGGAGTCAGGCTCCAAAAGATCACACAAAAGAGGGGAATATGCGCCTTCCGGCAACCGCTAAGCCAAAACGTGCCACTGAACGAGTCAGTGGTGAGTCCGGACTAAGAAACCATCTAAGCATGAGCTGGAAATTATTAACATGTGGCATGGAAGGGGGAACAACCCACAATTTTTGCCTAAGTTCTGTCAAAGCGGGGCAGTGGAAAAGAACATGAATGAGGGAGTCAGGCTCCAAAAGATCACACAAAAGGCACAGCCGGTTCTCCCTCGGGACCCCCGCATATCGGCCTTCAAGAAAGTCTGGGGAGAAGGCCTCACATCTGAGACGGGTAAAGGCCCGTCTCAGACTAGCATCCGACCAAGAGAATAGGTAACTACGTTTGGCCTGGCAAGGAGCTAGGGCAAAATAACCAGGAGCCGCTTTCTGAGCTCTTATTAGCGAATCCTCTAATTGGAGATCTTATCTGCCAGTCTCCTAAATATAAAGGATTCAGCGGACTCACGCCCGAGCACCAATAGATGAGCATGAGAGAACCCCAACTTATGGACTTCTTGTTCCATCTGGGATTCCCAATCTCTCATCAAGTCGTGTGTAAATGCTAAGGCAAGGAGTGACTCTTTTTGTAAGAGGGGGATATGCACTTGGGGAACAAAGATGTTTTCAACCAATATTTGAAGGAGACTCGGACGGCTGCTTGCCTAATTGTATGGCTATTTTTAAATCATTTAACTGCTGTTCTAGAGTGGGCTATGTAAACCTTGTGATACCATATTGGTCTGGCTCTTTATTTCTCAGAGCCATTAAACCCTGCAGTTTTTAATTCTTGTTTGTACTTGTTTAACTCTTAGTATAGTTTGGAATTATATTGAAAATCATATATGTGTATTACTTTGCATTAATATCAGGATAAAGTCTGGTGACTGATTAATCTGCAGTCCATCTGCGGTCAAAGCAAAGGGCACAACATAGAACAACAATTCTGATTGAAAGAACTGGAGTGTAGGTTAAGGGTACTGGGGGGAGGATAAGGGGTAGGCTATTCACACTGACTGGCTCAGAAATGTGGAAACAACAAATCTGGAAGTAAAACCCTTCTCAATGCAGTAAGTGGTAAATGAACAGTACACAGTAAGTGCAAAGTTGATAAATCGGAAGAGTATCTCACAGTATTATGAGAATCTAGAGATTGCATCTGTATCAGGAAACAATCGGGAAATCAATCCCAATCCCTGATATAGCAACATTTCTCACGATCAGCAGTTTAGCTGATAGTTTCAGCCCTAGGGGAAATGAACTGAGGGAGCAGAAGTTTTGAGGGAGGGAAGGGATGAAGCTGGGAAGAAAGAAACTACGTATGGCTTTCTCAGTACTGACAGGGAGAGAACTGCATGTGCGCACTAATGCCTGCTGTCTTCCAGACCTGACTTTTACCCAGTCTTGCAACAGCGCTCAAACGTACCAGCACTGCCCAGCCCACCAGTGTCGCATCATCCACTTTGGGAATTACTAGTCTACAGTTTTACTGGATTTGCCTCTGGACTTGTTCGGACTAGGACTAATGTAAATGTTAGCAAATGTTAGCTTGCTTTATGAAAAAAAAAAAAAACCACTCATTTTCTGCTTAACCAAACATAAGGAGTTCTTGGTAATTTAACTAAGAACACTAATTAGTGCACAGTATTTTTGTCTTGCATTAAAATTCTCACCTGATGTGCTTTTCGTGCTCTATTAGCTTTATCCAGGATGATTATAATTCTTAGCATTTAATAGAGCGCTTTTCATGTTGAAAGCACTTTATACAGATTAATTCTGTAATCCTCCCAACTACCAGTACTGTGGGGGATCAATCCTCTCTCAGTGCTACAACATAAGTACTCTTCAGAAAACATTTGATTCAGAGAGGCATAGACAAGTACTTTACTGTTAGTTTTCTCTACGATGGTAGCCTGCCTTCTCTAGGATGATGTGGGGCTTGACTTCACTGAAATCCAAAGAAGACTTGTTATTAACATCAATAGGCTTGGAACTGGAATGCCTGCAGTGAGGCTACTCTGAGTAGGAATTAAATTTGCCCAAAATTCCAATCTTGCAGCATAATCACATTTGACATTTCACATACTTCTCCAGAGATTATAATAGTAGATAACTGGAGCTATGCCACGTTGCTCCCTTTTACTAAAATCAGCGTAACCCTCATGCAATCCACTAAAATAATTATGTTTTGGGAAATGTGGGTAACTTTCTACCCCAGAAACGTTTTCATGAGGTAAAATGTACCCCAGTGAAATTTCATTCCATGTGACAGCAGAAGTCAGCATGGGTCCAAACCCACACCCTGTCCCATGAGAAAAACCACATAGGCCATTTTTATATGGATGCCCCACCGCTCGGTGTTCTGGCGGTGTTGGGGAGGCGCATCAGTGTAAAAGGCCAGTGGTGGTGGGGATGGGTGTGTGCCTGTGCAAACAACATGGACGGTGGGTGAGTGTTTATGCGTGCGCACTCCCAGTGCACATCCATCTCCACCCATCACCCACCCATCTCCACCCACAGGGCCCTCCAGAAAACCAGAGGAGGCCTCATGGATGGAAGTGGGTGGAGGTGGGTGGAAGTCCTTGTAAACAGCCACGCACCCATCTCCCCCCACCGCGGCCAAACACCCATCTCCCCACCCACCTCTGTCCATGTAAAAACAGCCATACATGACAGAGATAAGGCTGTCTTGTGGGGTATGTTTGTACCCCAATGTTCAAAATTAGCAGCCACACAATTGAATTAATTTTGAAAAATATTAACTTTTTTCCAGGTGGCTGCCTGCCCCCACATGCACGCTGCATGGAACCCAGGTGACTGCCACTCATTCAGGGGCTTCATGAGAGCAGAAAATATGGGGGGGGGGGGTAGGGAATAAAATGCTTACTGTTGAAGCAGGCTCCATAGTGCCTCCTTGTGAGGCAAACTCCACAGTGTTGGCTCTCCTCCCCCCTTGCTTTTGGTTTTTTTTACCCTGGGACAAAGTTTTATCTGCTAACCTAAAACCAGTCAAACAGGTTGTGTAAATTTGCATCCCAATGGTGAAACCCATTCTATCTGGAATACCAAGTTACCCCAGGGGATATATCTGTGAATTATGTGGCTGTTTACAAGGACTTCCACAGAATGCAAACGGTTAATGGTAAATAAATGACATTTTGCACAAAAGTGCACAGGGGTGTCAGTGAAAAAGTTCTAAAAGGACAAAGTCCTAGGGCCACTAACCTCTGAATTATTTCAAAAACTGCACACCCAGGGTAAGACAATCTCCTAGATTTCTAGATGACCATTTGTTTCAAGGTAGTTCACTCTTCCCTTGAAGGACTAATACTTTTTCCACTGAAGTAAATGGCAAAAATCCCATTGAATTCTGTGGTACAGGCCTATGGTTGCAACTATAACCCCTGTTTAATCAACCAGTGTATGATTGATAACACTAGCTGAGGAAGTCTTGGCTGACAAACTTGATTGAAAGGTGCTGCCGAATATGTGGTGCCTGCCCTTCAGTCTAATCTAATCTATTACTACAGAATTCAGTTGGTCACCCTGGTCTTGAAAAGCTAAATTGAATGGCATGTACTGAAAACCCAGGGCCTTCAGCCATTGCATGCAGGATTGTTTGGAGGTAGTCAACATTTCCTGGTTCACATAGTGACATCTTCATAATTTTTTTATTATGAAACTGAATAGTAATGGGAGCAATAATAAGCAATTGAGTTGTTACCTTTATGTTACCATTCAGAAGCCTCCATTAGGAAAGGAGCTACATTGTGCTTAGCTTTAGCTATATACAAATGAAGATTCATTCTCTGTCCCAAAGTGATCATATGAAATTTAAAGCAAGTTTTGATTGTGTCCTTTCCTTTCTCAGCCACATCTTAAAATGAGTTTAAAGAGGCTTTTCACATGGGTCGGGAGGAGCCGTGGTCCAGTGCGGGATGGGTGTCTGCCGCAACGTGTGTGTGGTGGGTGGGTGGCCAGTCACACAGACACACCCATCTCCACGCATGGAGGTATCTCCATTTTGTCTAATGCCTCTATGTGTGGGGGACTGGTGGAGATGGGTAGAGTGCGGGAGCGCGCATGCACACCCACCCACCCACCCACCCGCACCGGCGGTCACCACATCCCCCATGATGCCCACCCAGTAGCTCACATGGGGGGCGGGGGAGGGGTGTCTCATGTGAAATGGACCATACTGAAGAATATCACCGTATAAAATCTAGAGCTGAAAAATCTAGCCAGTTCAATACTCTCAGGTATTATTTGTATTTTCAAGTAGCCAGTCAGTTACTTGACTTATTATCGCATATCAGAATGAGTAAATTATCCTATAATCCCCCTAATTTATGGAAAAAACAAAAATGGACTGCAAAGCAAAGAATACGGCAACAACAGCATGGTAAATAGATGCCCGTATGGGTTGTTAACAGGTATTGTTCCATGCCCAAATCATCTGAGATGGTTCAGGTCCAACAAAGTCAATTTTAGCTATTTTTGTAAGTACTTGTTTTAGCTCTAAGAAAACACTAAGAGGGAGAGTACTGTTGTTGTGTTGGTCCCAAATGTAAGAGATTGAAACATGCAGGACATCATCTCATTCGTTTTTGCACATGTTGCCCAGGATTGTTCCTGGGCGTGTTAGCGGCGAGCCACGGCTGTGATCCCGGAGACCTCCGGGATCACAGTCAAGGCTACCATCTGCCTGATCAGGCCAGAGCAGGCCACCCATAGCATTTGTTATGGCCCACTGTGGCCCGGGCCAGATCGTGTCCACCATTGACCACCTGTCATGGTGGAGAGTGGGGTGATCAGTGCAGGGGCAGGACCTGCCCAGACGCACATTTGTGCAGTTCCCACCCTCTCCGGCGGCTGGGCTTTCTCAGCGGTGCTGGTTGTCATGGTGGTGCTGTGACTTCTGTTATCATGCAAGGTTATTCAGTATGTAGACTTTGGGGCCACACAGGGCATTCCCCAGGCATGTAATAACTTATAAACTATGGACTGAGAAAATTTAAGACAGAGATATAATGAAGGCAATTACTTGGGAGTGAGTTGCTAGGGGAAAAAATCATTGGCATTTAAATTCAAACTTAAAAACGGTGGGGCCGCCAAGCCCTGCAGATCCTTTGCACAAACAGCACAGCTCCCTATTGTGGGCACATTGTGTCCTGCAGAAACTGCCGGATCCACAGGGCTTGGGGTCAGCCCCAATGCAGTTAAAAACCAAGACTCAATTGATAACAAAGTAATTGCAAGTTGGGAACTGGGCAACAGCAAATATTTAGGGAGGGCATAGTAGGAAAGAAGTTTGCAGGGATTGTTCACACTTCAAAGGAATTGAATACAATGTAGGGAACACTGGAGGTGGGAATAAACAAGTAGGCCATCAGTTACTTGGATATGTAGTGAGTTAAACTAGTCTAAATTGAATCCATTGCTTTGTTGTGTCCAATAAATTTTGAATTTTAGTTCCCAGGCCCGTTTCCCCCTAGAGCTTATCTTATAAGATACCATAGTGAGTGCTTGAAAAAGTGGTTAAGTACATCCTTACTCAACAAAACACTTAGCAGACATGCGCTTCAATCATGTACTTAAGTCCCACAAGCACATACACTGGACTTATACATATGTTTAAAGATAAGGTGAGGCTTATGTTTTTCTTTTTGTTAAATTAGTGTCCAAATGTTTGCTGATAGCCTGATCAAAGGTTCATTGAGGTCAATGGAAGGACTCCCATTCTGTTTGGCCTTAAATGACTATCTCTGCAAAGCTGAGAGTAAGCAGGATACGACATATATAAAATGGACTGTTGAATATATCGTATTGTGGGGAAACCCTTATTTTAGTTGGAAGCTCTTTATTGCTTTTGAACCGTTACATTGATAAAATTGCAGCATTTATCATTCTCCTGTCTGTTTCAAATTCATTTGTCATGTTGTATAAGTTTTAGTTCCCTTCTCACATTGATGTTTGTTATTATCTAGACAGACTCACTCTTCCTGTCCTCTCAGATGGGACATTCCTCTCCTGTACCTGCCTTGCAGAGAGGGATGTTGTGAACAGTGCCCGTAGTCAAGCTGGGGCTATGTGTGAAATGGTGGTATGGCCCTTCTCTTAGGGCGGTTTTAGACGAGACGCAAATGGCGGCTGAGCCCTTTATCAGCCGCCATTGTTGCCGCTCGTCTAGAACCCCGGCGCGCACGAACGCCGGATCTCTGCTGCGTGAAGCCGGCGCGGCGATCCTGCCCCTGTCAAGGCGGATCGCTGCTGTGCCGGCTTCACGCCGCACTTCCAGGTTCTTTGCCCAAGTGCGCACGCGCAGAAGGGCGCGCATGTGCACAAACACTCCACGCCGTGTCTGTTGCTCTTCTGAACATCAGACACGGCGTTG
This sequence comes from Sphenodon punctatus, assembly GCA_003113815.1. Lineage (NCBI taxonomy): Eukaryota > Metazoa > Chordata > Lepidosauria > Sphenodontia > Sphenodontidae > Sphenodon > Sphenodon punctatus. Next base: position 1,429,618 of record QEPC01010495.1, read on the forward strand.
AGAGGAAGGCGGGTGCCCGATGCCGGCAGGGAACGATCCCGCTTGTGAGTGGGATCGTCTAAAAGCGCCCTTAGTATAGGAATGTTCATTCAGGAGCCCAATGTGTTGGAGGCCCAGCCTGTCCCAAATCATGGCCCTCTGCATGCTTTCTGTATTTGAGGCTCTGTAGGCCCATATTTTACACCAGTGCTTCTCACACTCATGTTGTCATTTCGAGTTTATTCATGGACCCCATGTGTTGAGTGGCTGCTGCAAAGGTTCCCTACACATAGGGCAGTTTCAGAGTTTGCACATTGCTGTATTCCATCCTGGTTGTGAAGTCCGTACTCCAGCCCATGAACTCTGTTCCTCCTCTGTCCCCTCTCTCGCCCTCCCACACCTCCCCTGCTCCCCTAACTGCCTTCGTCCCGTCTCCCTAGCTGCCCCACACGCCTGGAACTCCCTCCCTGCCCACATCCGCCTCGCCCCCTCCCTTCATACCTTCAAATCCCTCCTCAAGACCCACCTCTTCTGCTCTGCCCTCCGTGACTTCTTGCTCCCCTCACCTAACTCCTGCTGATACCCTCCATCCAGTACAATCTATTACCTAGGTCTCTGTACTCATATCCTCACCACATGGACCAACCAGCCATCATTCTTGAGGTAACCAAGCCAAGCACATGCAACTGGGACCTCACATCCTCCTGAATGTTACACTCCTTGTCTCTCCCTCTGTTCCCCTCCCTTTGGTTCATAATTTGCTCATAATGGGCAGTCATGCATTAATCCATATCAAACCACAACAGTGGGCAACATGTCCAATGTGGTTTAATTTAAGTTTTTTAAAAACGGTGCATGCACAAAAATGGCTGTTGGGTCGTTCTGCACATGCACACCCTTTTTCAAAATGGCGGAGGCAGCATCACCACCATTTTGGAAAAGGGCAGCCACTGCTGCAGTTCAATTTTAAAAAATAATTAAATTGCGCATGTGCAGAGTTGCCACTGGTGTAATGTTTGGGACGTTCTTTGCATGCTCAGCCTTTTTCAAAATGACAGCAACAGCATCGCCGCTATTTTTGAAAAGGTCAGTCAAACTGCACATGTGAAGCGGCCATTTTGCACATGGAAAGACTGGTTGCTCTTTTCCAAAATAATGACAACAATCCAGCAACCATTTTGTGCATGCACAATGGTCCTTTTAATTTTTTTAAATTATTTTATTGATTTAAATACGACTCCATAATATGGATACGTACTTAAATCTAGAAATTGCGGAACAAATACCATAAAATGGAACCAAACTGCAATTTCCTCCACTGGACAACCCTTGCTTGTTAGTAATATGCTCACATGTCTACTGATTTTCCTGCATTTCAAGAGCCCTTTTCTCGCATCAGGTGACAGAGAACAAGGGATCACCAACAAGCACAGGAAGTGGTGAAGATTTCATACTACCCTCTGAATGTGTGCTGGTGTCACTACCCACTCCAAAAAGAGATTTGTGCGAATGAAACATAACATGAAAAACTGATTTCGCATGTCCTCACTGTGACTGAGCTTGTTTCCTATCATATTGATTATAGAATTTAAGAGATTCATGAAATTAATTTAATTCCTTATATTGTGCACAAAACCATATGAACACAAATTTTCAAAAGACCTGAGCATCAATACCCTGGGGTTGGATTGTGCTGAGCTCTCCTGAAGATTTCGTGACCAGTGAGAGTGCTGTTTATAGACCTAAGCTCCTTGGAAATCTTGGCCTATAATGTCTAATAACTTTTTATCTTGTGAGTCCCAGAGTCCAATATTGATAGATCATAATGATTTGGCTGCGGCCATAAATTGATGATGATGATGATTGATGAAATTAGCATGATGAGCTAGTTCATTGTAGTCGATTACAAACAACTTGTTCAATCACAGGACTTCTATAGAAATGGATACAATTGGTGGTGTCATAGTTTACAGAGATTATGACGAAGGTTTCAGTGTGGGAAAGTTTGCATTGTTACCTGTCCTGTGCTTTGTTTAGATCTAGCTTACACTATAAATCCTTCACGTTCCTAAGCTCACAACACAGGAAACCTGAAAAATCGATCATTCGGTTTGTAAGAACACACTGCACTAACTTTCTCATGGTTAAAGATTGGAGTTAGGACGTATCCACTTTAGAGACTGGATTAGTTCAACATATCAAAAAATGTCCCTTTTGTGTACTTACTTTCTTTATCAAGATTCTGGTGCTGAATTGTAAAGATTTCTCCCCCACCCCACCCTGCAAGAGCTTCGAGTATTTGAAGAAGGAGGAGAAAGAGAAAGAAGCCGAACACCAATTAATTTGGCTAATTTACATGAGAAAGTGCTGAAGATGACGTTTTCCATAATTAACTATATTTTGCAAGTCATTAAAATTCTGCAGCCCTTCACATAATGGAGCCCTATTCATGACACAGGAGATAAGTACTTAATTCCAAAAGGGGCAGAGAAAGGAGGCAAAAAGGAAACGGGGAGGGCAAGATTAGCATTTTATACATTACTTCTGCATATTCATGAAGGGGCATAAAGCCTTTCCCCTTCATGTAAGCTGTGAGTTTCTTTGCTGGAGTATTCACAACAGTTACCTCAGTGAATGTTTTAGGTGGACCTTTGCAGTTTTTATTGAAAAAGAGCAGTGGCCAGGACCTTTAGAGACCCCAAAGTATGTCCTGTAAGAGACAGAGGCTGATGTTCTGCATAGGGACTTGGAGTGCTTCACTGTGCAGCTGCTCCAGTTCGGCACTATAGTAGTGCTGCTCTCTCTGAGGTGCCATCATCTCCACCAAACACACAAAGCAATTTGGTTAAATGGAACATGCAGATGGAGGTCAGCAATTCTGTGAGACTGCATTCTGTCAGATTAGCTGTAGCTTTAGCTTCCTCTATTCGTTTGCAAAATCCTAACAGCAAAATTAAGCTAAGAATAAATCCTATTTTCTCATGGAACTGTCAGGAAGTACCCCCCCTGCCCACCTTCCACCCCCACCCCCAAGAAAAGTGATGTGGATTTAATTAGAAACCTACATCCTGTGAAAAAGAGACACATACTGGGTTCACATTTAATGTTTAGGTTCCCAGAAAAGATAGCAAAACCGCAAAATAATTGGTTTGTCTGTTTGGCACATGAAAAAATACACAAACTCGAGAGAAAGCATTTTATAACTACATGTTAAGGGAAAATGCCTATTCAGAAGTTTCTAAGGGTAAACTGAGCAGGACTAAAGGAACAAACATAGTTTCTTTTAATTGAAGGGTTACTAAAAGTGCTTATAAGATAACCATTCACACAAATCAATCAATCATGTAATACTTAATTCACAGGGTTCCTCCATTTCTTTTCCACATCTGGTTCCATTTCAACAGAGATGTTGTCTCATGGACTACATTTGGGTTTATCAAACCTCAGTTTTATCAAAAGTCTTACATTTGAGGAGAGGAGAAGAGGATTCTAAAAGTTTAAAACCATTTAAGATTTTTTTGTTTTCTTTTTAAAGCAAGTGTCCTGCTTTCCTATGGAAGGGGACTTTAAAAAGTGGCTTCAGTATAGTGTCCTCCGTGGGCCCAACTGGCCTCAGTAGGGCTGCCAGATCGTTTTTGGGAAATTCCTGGACACAGTGCTCAACCACTACATGTCACATGGATAGACCCTCCCTCTTCCCTTCATTTTCCTGTGTCATGTCCTTTGACAGCAATAGGGCACAATTTGTTCATGGTTTGAGCAAATATACTACTTCATCCAAAAGATGTGGCTGACAGCTTATTCCAATTAATTTAAGATTGAAAAGTTAGAGCTGAAATAACGAAGGCTGTTTTCACACAAGATGGTGTCTCCTGCAATTTTCTTGTTCCCGCAATCTTAAAATGGTGCAATTTATTTTCTGGGAGCCCTTCTCAGAAGACTTGTCGGCGTCGCCAATAATTTTGTTCTTTGCGTGTTTTCACTCATTGTAGGATCTACCATTCTCACGAGTGCAAATTTCACACAGTTTTTGCTCTCCCCCTTCTGCCCTGGGCCTACTGCCCAACTGACCTCAGCAGGATTGAAATCCACAAGTCAACAGCGGAATGACATTAACAAGCCAGCATCAGAGCTGCATGACATTAACAAGCTGGCAGTAGGGAAAGCTGAAATTAACAAGCTCACTAAATTTAACTAGCCAGGAATGAACCACAGTTTAGTCCTGCTGGTTTCCACACCTGTTATCCCATTATTGTAATATCAACAGGTATTCCCACTTTCCAACAACCATAACACCTGCCACTGTAAGAGTAGGATTTTGGAGCCCAATAATGCATGATCACTCAAAGCATAACTTACGGCATGAACATGGAATACTGCACTCACGCATGCAAATTACAGTCCCACAATTAGTATCTCATGTCAAAGTAACACCTAAGTATTCAAAATCAAGATTTATTTAGTAGTCAAAAATTGCTTCTTACACTACCTAAGAACATAAGAAGTGCTATGGTGTCTGAGACCGTAGCTGACTCTCTAGGAGACTTTCTTCTTCTGAGGTTGACACCTGCATTTGGCTAAGGTGGTGGTACTAGTAGGAAGTGTGTATACAATTTTATTAGCACTGTCACACTCAATCCGTGACTCGGTGACATTCATACATTTCCCACTACTTGCTGCTTTTAGCAAAGTCTTGTGCATTTTCCAATGCATTCCACCCATTTAAGCGCTTGGCTGGTACATCTTGAGAGATTTCTGAGTATTATATGGTCCAGGATAGGGACTGTGCTGGACACTGGACAAAAAGCATCATTCTTGGACTCTCCAGGGTGATCCTGGACATCTGGTAACTCTAGACCTGAGTTGGGTCCTGTCAGGCTCCAATCAGGTTGCAGGGCTCTCCTTCAGCATGCCCTGCAGTAGGGATGCACATGTGCAGAAGGCATGAGCTTTGTTTTTGTTTCAGATTCATCTTTGTTTCAAAAATTTAGTGATGTATTTGTTTTTCTTTGTAATTTAACTTCATTTTACCAGTCAGAGAGGTGCAGGTGGTGATGGGAGGATTACACCTGAGACATCTAAGGCCACATTCACATCTGCGGTGGCGGCAGAGAGAGCGGCAAAGGAAGATGCGGCAGTGGGGAGGAGCCGGATGACAAGAAAAGAGACGGTGCGAACAGGGATCTATTGCGGCTTCTCTCGCGCATGTGAGGGCACTTCCCTCGCCAAACTCTCTGCCACCGCCGCCGATGTGAATGCAGCCTCAGTGTGACCAGCCTTGTTATGTAGGATCCCTTTACAGATAAAACAGGGAGGCAGGTAAAGCTTCCAAGAACAGCTGGGAAAACACCTTTCTCCACTAGAGGTAATCTCTACTCTCCAAGGGCCAGATGGAGCTCTCAACTTCCCATACAAGTCTAGGGACCATCATACAGTTACCATCTAAACCATAGGATGCCACAAGCCTGTAGCTGGGCTAATGGAGAACAGCTGAGCTGGCTGTGGCTGGAGGCAGCCCAGAGCGGGGGCTCAGTCTGGGAGAAAGGTTAGTAGAAGACAGGAATGAGAGCTCTGTCTCCAAAAGGCTCCAGGGATGAGAGCCAGGGAGGGCTCTACCTGTAAGATGGCTCAAGGTGTGATTTTGTCTGATCAGCAGCGCCTGAAACAGCATAGGCTTGGAGGAAAGCCCTTCTGGGGACCTGACAGCAGCCCAGGAGGAAAGCTGGAGAAGACATGGGCAAAGTGTGGCTCAGGCTGTTTGCAGACGAGCACAGGGAGCAGGGGAACTTCTGAGAGAGGAGATCCTGGAAGGAGCGATCCAGGGACACTCCGCTCGTGTGCAGGGGGTGGGGGGATTTTAGCCTCTTTTTAGTGTGATTTACATCACACAATGCAGGGCTGGATGTTTGACACCTGCATTGTGTGATAGAAACCACATACCACGCAAGAAACGGGCTAACACCCCCACACCTCCACCCCGCACACGAGTGGAGCATCCTGGGATTGCTCATTCTGGAATCTCCACTCCTGGAAGTCCCCCCACCACATTCATCTACAAGCAGCCTGAGCCACACTTCACCCATGTCTCCAGCTTTCCTCCTGGGCTGCTGTCTGACTTCGCTGTCAGGGTCCACAGACCCCAGGTTGAAAACCACTGTGAACCTGAAGCCTGGAGCATCCCCACAGGTGTTTGCATCCCAACAGGACTGTTTGCTTGGACTTTGCTGCAGGTTACCCCCTCTCCCTCCGTTCCCATTCCTTTCTCGTTATTGGTTGTCAATAAAGTGTGAGAGACTGGCAGGCAGCATATGGGCACAGAAACAGCAGGCAGTGCAAGGCACTCCCAGAGGGTTACATAGGCTCCCTAGTGCCTTTCTGCAAGCCTCCCTGATTGGCTCTGCCAAGTTGCAGGCATTATTGAAGACCTATCCCAGGGGTTCTCTGTATCCATCACAGTGCTGCCTGATGTGTTCCCAATGCCAATTGGCCAGTGGAGATGCCAATCATGCCTCTTCCCCTTCCCTCTGTCTTCCCTGGAGTGCTTCGCAGTTTCATAGGAGGCAGACTGTATAGGGTCCAATAGGTGGCAAAACAAAAACGCATTTTTAAAACAAATGTTTCAATCCTTCATTTTAGTTTAATTTGTAACTAAAACAAATGTAGAAAAATTTGTTTTCGTTACTAATTTAACTAACACAAATTGCATACCCTTACTCTGAAGGTTCAAAAATTAGAAGACAATCTAAAAAAACTATTATTTTCTAAAAAAGAGAAAAAAGTTATGTGATTTTTAAGACACATGATTTTACAGGGCCTGACTCCATTCTGAGTGATGACAGTTTTTACCTCCCTTCCCATATCTGACTCTATAAAATGGCTGTTGAAAACTCAGCACTCGCTTACCGATGAATAAAAAATATTGGGCAAGTATTCATGTCCCTTCTGTAGTGCAGCAAGTTTTCCCAATGTGTACTTTTGTTCCCTTTGCCCTGACATCACTCTGTTTATATATGCTGAGGGCAAGAAATAATAGACACCATGGATGTCAGTTTGGGAAATGCTAATCTAATCAGTCTGTATTATTATTTTTGTTTCTGTAATAGAGCTCCTCCATGCAAACATAAAAGCATTAATTTTAAAAAGGGACCATTATGCAACAATTCTGATGATCTTAAAGCTGAATAATAGACATTCAGACTCTGACTTTGAAAGCAATTGTAAAACCACCTATTATTCCCCACCCTGTAACATGTGCATGCATGTTTGCACATACAAAGGCACTAGCACATTTAAAAGGTGTTATTAAAAACTTCTTTCTTGGGGTATGTTAAAAAAAAACCTGGTACAAAAGCAGAGAGCGGTTGACCTTTAAAAGAGCTGATCCAGGAATGAATGCCTCCTGAATTGGAGGGGGTTAGGATTAGGAGTCATTGGTTTGATTCTACAATAGAGGCACAGTGTGGAATTCCACTGAGGAAACAGCATCCTTGGGGATATTGGATCCACACCTATTGGAAAGGCTGGGCACCCCTGAGTCCCATATAGCCTCCCCCAGATTGCTAGGCCCTTTGCTCTCTTCCACCTGCATTGCAAGCCTCAGCCAAGATTTGCAGTGTGGGTGAAGGAGTACTCCTCGTCCTTAACAACCAGCTGATTGGCAGGGAAGAGGAAGACACCCACCAGATATCCCTGCTAATTGGCAGGGAACAGGAAGATACGAAATACAACACCATGTTGCAAGTCTCAAGGTGCTTTTAAACGAGATTTTACCATGCATGGCCACCCATCTATCACTCATCCAAACGCCAATATGAAGGTGGTGCGAGGGGATGCACACTCCTGTGAGCCACATTCATGGCCACGCACAGAGCACTGTGGAAAAATCCAGAGTGCCCTGTGTGGGTCAAGCCAAAAAAGTACATGGGGACAGGCGCTCACGCATTCCCTGCCCATATGAAATGGGGTGCTCACCCATGCCAGCAGACAGGTCCGTAGCCTGTCTGTCTCCCCAGTCCTATACACAGCCCTGTTGGGCGCTCTTACAGGACACACATGCAAAATAGACCACCATGTTGGCTCAAACTACAACAAACCCCTCTCGCGACACATGAGAGAAAAGCCAGTGCCACGGAGGACAGCAGCTTGGACTGCAGCTTCCTGAGTGTCCCACCCAGTATGTGATTCTGTTGTTGCCCAGGACTGCCAGCAGTTGCAGTGGCTCCCCAGATCATGGGCAGGAAGGAGTTAGTGGCTGCCACCGCCTCATGTTTCCATGGTATTCTTGACTGTGTGTCCTGGCAGAGGACGAGCGGATGATCAGGATTTGGGATAGGGGGTGTCTCCAGGCAGGGCAGAGGTGGATGGCTGCCCATATGAGTTGTTTGTAGGGCCAGTCTGTGATTTACAGGGCCAGTCCGGGAGTGTGTGGAGGCTGCCTGCGTGGCCACCCTGGGAGCCGCCCACTAGAATCCCTCCCCACTCACTCTACGTGCGTGGCTGCTCCACGGCTGTGCCACTCAGCAGCCATGGATACCCACCTTCAAGCCTTGCTCATTTAAAAACACCCTCGGAGTCTTGCACTGCAAGCAGGACACAGTGCTGATTGTAATGGGGACAGGCTGTCTGTTAGAGCCTGGTCCCTTTAAGTGAGTAACACAGGATGAAAGGGTGCAGGTACAATCCCAGTTAGAGGATGGTGGCCCACCCTGCACAACTGTGCAAGTCACTACTGTCTGAGAGCTTGACTAGGGGCAGCTGGGCTTGGTTGTGGCCAGGCCAGCCTGAGAACTAAGGAGCTTGGAAGATGGTGGAAGACATGGTGCTTAGCCAGAAGGACCTTGAAGCAGATGTCCATGTAAAGGACTGTGGGGTACCTGTGGCTAGGTAGGTAGGTAGGAGGGATTGTACCTAGCCAGGTGGGACCTTCTGAGGAGGTACCCATAGAGGTACCAGACTGTGTATGACATGTACGTGTACAGATGGACTTATTGATGAGGGGCTGAACAGCACTGTTAATAAGCATGTATGGGAAAGATCCTATTGGGCTGACTCACTGGAGGGCTTGATCCTGCAATATCCCTCAGGCCACACCTTGTTACACTGATGTTCTCAGCTGATCAGTTAGTTGGCTTGTGCTCTCCCCCCATCTGTCATAAGCTCCAGCTTGGGATTTGCAATGCAAGAGGTGAGGAGGCACAAAATACCTCAGCCCAGCCCTAACTACAGTCAGTAGACCTTGTTCAACTATACATAGTGCAGGTGCAGTTGAGGGAGAGGTGGTGCATGTGTCATATAAATTCTGGGATTGGCCATAAGAACATAAAAAGTACCATATTGGTAGAGGCCAATGGTTTATCAAGTCCAGCATCCTGTCTCTTGAGAGTGGCCAACTTTAGTTGCTTCAGAAAAGCGTACAGCAGGTGATACTAATCAGTTTTCTACTATTTGCTCCTAGCCCTCTGCAGTCAAAGGCCTTATCCTGTGACCAGCTTGACTAATAGCCTTTTATGGAGCTATCCTCTAAGAACTTATCCAAACTTCTTTGTAGGGATGGGCGAACAGAATGCGGTTCAGATGTTTGGTCGAAACCCGAGCTCAGGTTCAGTTGTTTGGTTCAGCTGAGTTCGGGTTGGCCGAACTTGGCCAAACAGTCAAAAATAGCGCTATTGAAATCGAAATCGAAACAAAACTGATACCTAATTTTTGGCCCTGAAAAGACGTTTTTCCTGCCCCTGAACTCATCCGAACTCATCCCAACACAACAGAACTGTTCGGTCATTTGAGAGTTCGGTTTGGACATTCGGTTCAGAAGTCTGAACAGACCGAGTTCGGTCCAAACTCCGAACATCCGAATCGCGTTCGCCCATCCCTACTTCTTTGGAAGAGGGCATTCCTGACTCAAGGGCCATGATGGGACTTAGGAGAGGAGGCAATCCTTCAGATATGTGGGGCCCAGGTCAGTTAGGGGTCTATTGACCAAAATTGACACCTTGAATTTTGCCCACAAAGGTGCTGGGAGTCCATGCAGACTCTGAAGCACAGATGTAATGTGCTCACAGTAACCCACCCCCAAAAGGAGCCAGACCACCAAGTTCTACACCAGCTGCTGCTTCTGAGCTGTCATCAAGGAGAGCCCCACAGAATGCATAGCAGTAGCCCAACCTCGAGGTTACGAAGGCTTGGATGGCAGTGGCCAGGTCCAAGTCTGAAAGAAATGGTCACTGCCTTATCACCAGATGGGGTTGGTGAAAAGTGCTCCTCGCCACCACTGCGACCAGTTGTTCCAGGCACAATAATGGATCCAGGAGCTGTACCTGGATCAAAGCTACAAATCTGAGTATCCAAAGGAGGCCAGACCCCATCAATGATAGATGTTCCTATAGATCTCAGCTCCTGAGGCCAACCAACCTTCATCACTTCCGTTTTGGCTGAAATCAGCCTTAATTGACTTGTCTGCCTCCAGTCCCCAACAGCAGCTAGGCACTAGTAGGTACACACCAAGACTACAGGGCCAAGGTTTGATGGGGAAAAAAGAGAGAGAATTGTGAGTCTTCAGCATAATGTGCTTTGAATGGACCGTGGCTTGTTGGTCTAGGGGCACAATTCTCACTTTGGATGGGAAAGGTCTCATTTTTATATCCCAGACAAGGAAATGTTGACGGGCAGGGCATAACATTTCAGATCAAACTCAGGGAGAAAAAAATAAAAATCCATCGCCAGACTTTATCCTGATATTAAACTGTTCTTGCCCCACTACACCCCTGAACCAGTCACCAGCCTCAGTTTTCTGGGAGCCAATGGCTCCCAGGCACCTGCAAATTTTGTGCCCTGCTGACGGGGAAAGGGGACTGTACCTTAGACTTTTGGTTCAGATATACTTCTATTGTTCAATAATGCATCACAAACTTCTCCAGTGGGTTTCCGTTACGTGCAGGAACACCTGCACTGCAAGGTGCTGCAATGTACTCTGTGGGGCTGCCCTTGATGGCAGCTCAGAAGCTGTGATACAGCACTGGCATAGCCAACTGTTACACCAGTTGTGCTTCCGAGCACTTAGTTGAAATCCATGTGTAGAGAGTTCTTAGGGGAATGGGGAGTGCTCAGTGTACGTCTGTGCTCTGGTGTCCTTAGCTGGAAGATGGAACTTCTTGGATGTAGAGTTGAATGAATATTATTCCTATTTTCAGATAGCACTTGGAATGTCCAAATGAATAGTCACACCAAAATGGATATTTGCCAACAACCCGTGTTTTCTAGTTATTCAGTTATCAGGACAAATATCCTAAACTAAATGACCAAAAATGGGGGAGGGGGGTTGTGGGGAGCCAATAAGCCAAGTCGAATATCCAAACCTGCAGTAAAGTTCAAAACGGAAGGGTGTACGTGGAAAATTTGGCACATATATTATTCAACTGCCCTACTTATGACACCTGGAGACAGCGGTATATAGACCCCTTTTCCAAGACAGTAAACCAGTCTTCCCACCAGAAGGAGGCTTTTCTCTTAGGAGATAATGATCCAAATATATCAATCAGTGTTGCCAAGTTTTTATTTCTGGTATTAAAATCTAAAATGTCAGAGTAAAAGGTGGCTTTATGTAGCTTTGGACTAAATGCCCAGGGTAGATACAAAAGCCCAAATGCGAATTGTAAGGTGAAATTCTTGGGACTTATATGCTAAAGACGGATGTAGGTCTTTGGTAATTGTCATTTGTATTTTATACTTTGTTTATACATATTATACACTTACATGTTGGTGTTAGTTCTATTTTGTTGTTGTGTTTTGTGTTTTACGATGGCCACTGGCTAAGCAAATAAAAGTTAATGAAATGAAATATCCAAACAAAATGGGAGTGAATAGTGTTTTGGACCCACTTCATTAAGCCTGAATTAAAGCAGTTGAATTCAATTAATATAGTATTTACTGTGAATATTCATTTTCAGCTCTGCTTTGGAGTAGTAGGAAGCAGATGCGTTTAAAGGAATCCTGAAAATGCCCTAGATTACAGCAGGGGAGTGAGCCAGTCAGCAGCTGGCCCTTAGAATGGGCAACCACAAAGAGCTGCCACGCTGGGCCTACTATCACTTTTGCACGCATGATGGGTGATAGCAGTAAGCCCAATGTCAGGTTCTTTCATGGAGCTTTTTTCTGTATGTTTATTTCCCTGCCCATTTTTTTCTTTCTCTGTAGCTATCGTTGATTTTCCCTCCTCAACCAGAAGCAAACAAGTCTGTTATGTTTACTTCTTTGTTCTCATAAACACTCAAGATGTCCTTAACAAGCTCAATACCGCTCGATATCAAGCTCTCGGCCGCTTTTGACACCGTGGACCATGGGCTGCTGCTGAGGCGACTGCGTGACCTGGGGGGCTTGGGCGGGACCATTCTTGAATGGTTCCGCTCGTTCCTCTCGGGGAGGAGCCAACGGGTAGTGTTGGGGGAGGAAATATCGTGCCTCCGCGCTTTACCGTGCGGCGTTCCGCAGGGTTCGATCTTGTCTCCGCTGTTGTTTAACATCTACATGCAGCCCTTGGGGGAGGTCGTGAGAAGGTTCGGGGTGCGATGTCACCAGTATGCTGATGATACTCAGCTGTACCTCTCTTTTTCTACTGACCCAGACCCTGCTATCTCGTTGCTTTCCCAATGTTTGGAGGCCGTGGCGGAGTGGATGCGACTGAGCAGACTGAAGCTTAACCCCGACAAGATGGAGGTGATGTTGGTGGGGAGAGC
>QEPC01010495.1:1442885-1458243 GCA_003113815.1 Sphenodon punctatus
CCGGGGGTGCCTTCCTGGAGGTCCCCCGTGTTAAGCGGGGGGCCACGATGGAGAGGGCATTCTCGGTAGTGGGACCGCGGCTGTGGAACTCCCTTCCGGAGGAAGCTCGCCTGGCCCCTAGCCTGCTAACATTCCGGCGAAACTGTAAGACCTGGCTGTTCGCCCAGGCCTTTGGGAGGGAGGGTGAGTAGGGTGGGGTTTTAGTTCCCCCACCTATTTTTGGTTTTAGAGTGTCTGTCTGCCCTGTAAATTAATTATTTTTATAATATTTATGGTTATTTTAAATTGTTTTTATTGTATTTTAAAAATTGTTGGAAGCCGCCCCGAGCTGCATGGCAGGAGGGGCGGGGTAAAAGTTTATAAATAAAATAAATTTTTTTAAAAAATACAGAGACTGTCAGCATTTTCACACAAGACATTTTCTCCACCCCGTACCCACCCACCACCTACCCACTATACATGTTACAGGATGCCCATAGGGCAATATTGCAGCCCTGCAACATATATAGTGTGTGGGTGGTGGGTGGGTAGTGGGTGGAGAGTGTCTTGTCTTAAAATGCCCTGTGTTTAATGTTCATTGTTCAGTCAGCTTGCTGGAAGTTAGACTAGCATCAAAGAAATCAAGGTCAAATTAACATAAATTTCTAGAGACAATGACTGGTGCCAAATTAGAGGCACAAGTGATAGACTTTAGACGATTGAGGATCTGGTCGTTTGAACACTTACATAAGTGACTTTACACATGTTAGTAATTGTTAAAGTTCATATCTGCGTTGGAGTAGGGTTGAAAGGCTGTACCGCTGCGGCAGCATTTACCGGCGGAAAGTGCTCTTCCACACCAAGCAGCACGGTTAGGAAGGGAGCGATTTTCGCGCCCTGCACTCACGGTTTTCCACGGTTGCTGCCGCGGTATTTTCACCACTGTAGATTTCACAGGGAAGCGGCACGTTTGCTACAGTTTCCCCTTTTCCTTAAGCATGGCAGCTTTGTGATTCTCGCAGCATTGCAGCCAGGGGCATAGCCACCGTGGCGCAGGGGAAGTTGCTGCCTTGTAAACAAAGTTCTTCTTCGAGGGGCTCCTTCCATTCTCACTTGCACGCCCTTCTCTTACCGGTATATACCAAGCTCACTAGCTTAAAAAAACAACAATGTGAGCTTCACACGCCCCCGCCCTATATAAGGTACGTAAACCCAACACAGTTCCTTCCAACCCTAAGCAATTAGGAAGAAAATTCCATGAGGGGTCAGAAGGGTGGGTGCTTTTGAGAATGTTCGGAGCCATCTCAAAGAACCTTGTTTACAAGGCAGCAACCTTTTATTCTCCTTCGAGTGGCTTCTCCCATTCTCACAAATGAGAGAATACCAAGCCTAGAAAGAGGCACTCCATGTAGGTTGGATCTAAAGCCTGGGAGCGGGGCAGCAGGCAGGGGGGCAGCCTGCTCTGGGGGGTCCATTCAGCTGGGGGAGGGTTGGTTGTTCAGTGCTGTCTCTGGGTATTTTCAGACGTTACGAGATCCCAGTGAACCACGGTGAATACGCACCTGTGGTCAATGTGTCTTGCACGTCTGTTTGGCGGCCGCTAGATGTTCGCCATGGTCAATCTACACATGGGGTCAATTTGAACCACACTTCCCGGGCTAGCCGGGGGAATGTCCCGGGAAGCGTGGTCAAAGAGATCCCCAGCGGGGACCAAAAAAAAGTAACGTCTGGCCGGTTGCCACGGCACATCCGGCCCGCCGCGGCGGCCGCAGTGGCCCCGCCGCCCGCCCGTCTCCCTGGAGGGCGGGCTGCGGGGTGTGTGGAGGGGGCGGGGCCATGCGGCCGCACGTTATGCCGAACAGCCCCGCCCCCTCCCGGATTCCCTGCTGGGATCCCCCCGGCACATCTGATATGGCGTGACGGGGTGACCCCGGCGGGGAATGAAAGGGTTGTTTTCGGTACGGGGCCAAGCGGCCCCATAACGTCTGAAAACACCCTCTGTTAGAAGGATGGACAGATCCTCCCTCTTCCCTTTGTGATCGCCCCATAGAGAGAAATGGGGGTGCAGAGCAGCTACAATGAGGCAGAGAGCCATCCCAGCAAAGGGGAAGAATTTGTCCTTGGCACCCTAACGCACAAGAGAATTCACAGAAGAGCAGGGACTCCCCCCACCCACCTCCATCCCCTGGATCAGCATCAGGAGCCAGGCGCTCGCTCACTGCTGCTGGGGCCAGGGATCCCTGCACTCTAAGCGGGACAGAGACAGCGACTAGTGCGCAAGGAGGGATAACAAAGGTCCCTCCCTCAAAGCTCAACTCTGGGTGCTGCCCTGTTTGTTGTCCCTCCTTGTGCACTAGTCACTGTCCTGCTTAGAGTGCAGGGATCCCGGCCCCAGCAGCAGTGAGCGAGCGCCTGACTCCTGATGCTGATCCAGGGGGCGGGGGGGGGAGAGTCCCTTCTCTTCTGTGAATTCTCTCTATCATGTCCCCTCTGTCTTCTCTTCTCTAAGCTAGAGACCCAGCTTGTCAAGCCTCTCTTTGTACGGAAGCTGTTCCATACCCTTTATCATTGTCGTTGCCCTTCTCTGTACCTTTTTTAGTTCAGCTATGTCTTTTTTGAGATGGGGCGACCAAAATTGCACACAATATTCCAAGTGCGGTCGCACCATTGATTTGTATAGAGGCATTATGACATACTCAGTTTTACTCTCTATCCCTTTGCGAATAACTCCTAACATTATGTTTGCTTTTTTGACTGCTGCTGCACGTTGGGCTGAGGATTTCAGTGCATTGTCCACAATCACTCCCAGATCCTTTTCCTGAGTGGTAACTCCTAGCTTAGTATAGTTTGGTTTATTTTTCCCTCTGTGCATCACTTTGCACTTGTCCACATTAAATCTCATCTGCCATTTAGATGCCCAGGCACCCAGTCTCGTAAGATCCTGTTGCAGTTCTTCAGAGTCTGCTCGTGTTTTAACTACCTTGAATAACTTGGTGTCATCTGCAAATTTGACCACCTCACTCTTAACGCCCATTTCCAGATCATTAATTAATGCATTAAACAGCATTGGTCCCAATACAGATCCCTGGGGCACACCGCTTTTTCATCTCTCCATTGTGAAAACTGACCATTCAGTCCTACTCTTTACTTCCTATCCTGTAACCAGTTACCGATCCATAGTAAGTCACTACCTCCTATCCCATAACTTTAATTTTCTCAAGAGTCTTTTATGTGGGACCTTATCAAATGCTTTCTGGAAATCCTGGTACACTATATCTACCGAGTCTCCCTTGTCCACATGCTTATTTACACCCACAAAGACCACGCATTGAATAGTTGCCACTCAGATTCTTAGCATCCTCTGCATTCCATTGAAAATTCAGGTCATATTGACCAAGTCATTCCAAGTTGCTGGGTATAAGGATAAAAAGAATTAAAACTGAAATCTGTACCACTGCACAGAAAACGGTCTGAGAAAATGAAAATGTTTTCACAGAGATTTGTGCAGATCATTTGTATTACCCCTATTCATTTCCACCAGCCTTGGGAAACAAATTTATTTGGTGCTCAATGATTAGCTGCATCATGAAATATTAAACAGATATTGACATACATTGAGGAGAGCAACAAGATTTATTGACCCTAGAGTTAAATACTGACTGAGGGGAAACCAAAATATATACTTCCTGTGAGAGATAATTGTTTGACCATTGAAATATGAATTTGATACACATATTGTTACTTGGGATGAAAAAGCAACAAGTCTGATATTCCCTTTCAGAGCTGAAACAGCCCTTCTGGGTATTTATCCTGATATAACCCTAATGAATTATCATCAAGATGCATGCATAATAATGACTCTCGCAGAAATCAACATCATTGCAAGAAATTGGAAAAGTACAAGTGAACTTTCGGAGAGTGAATTAATAAAAAGAGTATATTATATGTACTCAATGCAAAAAAAATCTGCATCTACTGTGCATATGATAAAATAAAATTCTGTCTATGTCTATAAAAAAATATTGTTACTAGGGCTGAAACAAATAGTAAAAATTTTATTTGCAAGTATTTCTGAGTTTCTGAAGACTGGCTCTGAGTGTTCAGCCAGTACTTGGAAACTCAGACAAATACTTGCTACTCGGTACTTGGTAAAATACTCGGTAAAATAAAACCAAGTACCGAGTATTTTCTGAGTACTGAATCACCTTATATAGGGACAGGAAAATCCCTGTATGTTGGTCCGAGTACCGGGCAGATTCCTCAGTTACTCGGTACTGAGTAAAACTGAGTCAAATACCGAGATACTCGGTAAAAAACAAGTAATTTTGAATAACAAGTTTCCGTACTTTTTGTTACATACATTTTGAATGTCTTCAAAATGAGATATCTTCAGATTTCTCCAAATAGACAGGAATTTGAGTACATTATAGAAAAAAAATAAAACAATTTAGAAAGTAGGGAGATATTGATGGTTTTGGGGGGGAAACTATTGTCTCATGATGATTAGTGGCAGGAAGAACTCATGAGGTAGAAAAAATATTGAATTTTATAAGAGCAAGGCGTCACTGCAGTAATGGTTATATTCTGAAGCCTTACCCAAATTCCAGTTTTTCAGAGAAATAAAGAAAGAGACAAAGAAAAAAAATCTAGCCTGACTTTTGAAAAGAAATAGGTATTCCACTGAAACTGTTCAAGGAGGGATGGGGATAAGGATCTGCAACAGTATGAATGGGACAAGGTAGCATGGAACGCATGCATATAATGAGAAATTATTTTCTGTGTTCAATCACAGTAAGAACATATCTTTTGCTTTCCCTCTTCAGGTTGTGTCTTGGGCTGAAACAAGATTTCACCCAATTGAGCAAATTCGACGATATCCCAGTTCTCGGTTCATCTTGGACTAGTTGAGAACCTCAGGATCACTGCAATTTCTCCCTGAATGACAGAAATTGCAGCAAGAAATTAAATAAATAAATAAAATAAAATCACTGAAATAAATAAAACCACTTTGTATGCACAAAATGGCTGTCACCCTTAACCAAATGTCAGTGATGCTATTGCCACCATTTTCATTAAGGGCAGCAGCCATTCATGCTTGCACGAACAGCCCGGCACCCCTTTACACATGCAGTGTTTACAGTTTTTTTGGTTGGTTTTCTAAAATTTCTCACCAAGAATTCATCCTGGGATCAGGTATTACTGGAAAAGCAATCCCAGTGCCCAAACACACACAAATTCTTGTTAGAAAAAAAAAATGACTGCTCATTCAGCCATAGTCTTGGCCCCACATGCTTATGTGGGTTTGGAAGTCCCAACACACACTATTTATTTATTTATTTAGATTTTTACTTCACCCTTCCCCTAAGGCTCAAGGGGATATTAAAAACACAAACACATTAAAATCCAATACATTAAATTCTCATTAAAAATCCACCCTTGGCCCTAACTATTCCCCCCGCCCACCTCAACCCCATCACCACCTGCCAAATGCTTTGTCAATAAGAAAGGTTTTACACTGCCTCTGCAATATGCTCATATTCAGGCTCAGACAGACTTCTGGAGGAAGGGAATTCCACAATACTGGGACAGCAACCAAGAACACCTCTCTGCAGGCCCTTGTTTTATAAACAAAATTGGCAGGTGGTACCCACAAAAGAGCGCTCCTGGCCAACCGCAAGGATGCAGCCTGGTGGGAAAGGCATCCTTTCAGTTATTTATTGTGATTATTATGATTATTATTGTCTACTCCATTCCTCTCTCGTAGCGGTGACTCAGGGTGGCTTCCATCACACCCAAAACAATACAACATAAAAATACAATAACAATCATAATAATATAACTATACATCATAAAACAATATAAAACCAGTTCTATGCAAAAATACACCCACCCCAGCCCATTAAGCCACACACACCCCTCACCAAATGCCTGACGGAAGAGCCAGGTTTTACATTGCCGACGGAAGGCAAGAAGATTCGGGCTGAGATGGATCTCCACCAGGAGGGCGTTCCACAGTAGGACATTGAGAACACCCACCTGCCTGTGCGGTCCAGGTCATTTTGGGCTTTAAAGGTCAAAAATCAACACTTTGAATTGTACCCAGAAAACTATAGATAGCCAGTGCAGACCATAAAGCACTGGTGTAATGTGCTCATGGAGACCCGTCCCTAAAAGGAGCTTGACAGAGAGGTTCTTAAACAATCTATATACACTAATTTCAGCGAATGCGTACACAACAGTAGCCAACAGCATGAAAGGGGAAGAAAAAGCTATGGGAATGTGTGACAGTAAAACAGTACATACAATTCAACAATCCTTCCCCTACTTCTGGGTGCCCAAACCATAATATTCAAATCAAGACCTATAAGTCCTCACAGATGATGCATATAAAGGTAAAATGTGCTTACCAGGAAAAACTACTCTACTCAGTGGCTTCATACTGAGGACTTCTCATGTGATGTTGTTCACTACTTCACCATTGACAAGTTTAAAACAAATAAATGGCATCTAAATGGCAAATGAGATTTAATGTGGACAAGTGCAAAGTGATGCACGTAGGGAAAAATAATCCAAACTATGCGTATACAATGCTGGGTACTAAGCTAGGAGTTACCACTCAGGAAAAGGATCTGGGGGTGGTTGTGGACAATACAATGAAATCCACAGCGCAATGCGCAGCAGCAGTCAAAAAAGCAAACAGAATGTTCGGAATTATTCGGAAGGGGACAGAGAATATTTATTTATTTATTTATTTATTTAATAGATTTATATCCCACCCCTCCTGCCATGCAGCCTGGCTGAGGATGTCCTAATGTCTCTATACAAATCAATGGTGTGACCGCATCTCGAATATTGTGTACAGTTCTGGTTGCCTCATCTCAAAAAAGACATAGCTGAACTAGAAAAGGTACAGAGAAGGGCAACAAAAATGATCAAGGGCATGGGAGAGCTCCTGTATGAGAGGTTTGGTAAGTTGGGGCTCTTCAGTTTGGAGAAGAAACAACTGAGAGGAGGTATGGTAGAGGTCTATAAAATCATGAGTGGTGTGGAACTAATAAACAAGGAGCAGTTATTTACGCTCTCAGCTAGTACTTAGAACTAGGGGACACTCCATGAAACTCATGGGTGGCAAGTTTAAAATAAATAAAAGAAAATATGTTTTCACATAGCATATAATTGGGTTGTGGAATCTACTGCCAGAGGCTGTGGTAAGGGCCAGTTCTATAGCTGAATTTAAAGGAGGTTTGACAAGTTTTTGGAAGAGGGGTCCATTAGCAGCTATTAGCCAGAGAGGATCAGGGAACATGACGGGAGCTGGGGGAAAACAACAGGGAATGGATTCCCCATTGTGACCTGTTGGGTGCTTCTCCCAAGCTACCGTGATTGGCCACTGTCGGAGACAGGATGCTAGGCTAGATGGACTATTGGTCTGACCCAGTATGGCACTTCTTATGTTCTTACCATTCAGTCTTTACCTTCCAACAGGACACTTGTGGGCCTACATCAGATGTTCCTAAACTGTGGGTTGTGATCAAACTGGTTTTATGCCATCTGTGGAAGGGGGCACAATCCCAATCAATATTTCATATACGTTGTTGTTGTCTGGAGTTATGGGATTATATTTAAATCTCAAAATAGGGTCACACAGGCAAAAGGCTTGGGGACCACTGGTGTACACCCAAAGTGATAGTGACAAGGTTTTTTTCCCCGGACTCATGAATGCTCATACCTATTAAAACACAGACTTCCTTCCTTCTACAAAAGCCCCCCCACACTCACTACTGTCAAGATAGTTCCCACCCCTCTATCTCCACATCAGGCTTCTTGTTGCTCAAGGCCACTTGTCCTCCAGAATTTGACAGTTGTGCTTTATCGGTTGGTTTATCATCACATTTATAGTGAGTATTTGAAATGGCAATGCATTTTAAAATTTATGGCTTTCCTTGACAACACTGCAAGTTCAGCGTGATAAGACAAAAATTTAACAAAATTTCTCACAAGGCAATTCATTTTGCAACCAAACGTGCATTTAAGAAATGTTTTATCTGAAGCCAGCATCCTGATAATTTGGGCCTCATTTGGAGCATGTATAGAAATTCCCCTATCCGCGCAGCATCTTTAGTGCTGATAAATGTGGTTTATGTTTGTAATGACAAATTGATTGGATTGCTTCCCCTTCTGCTTGCTTTGGAAATGTGTAATTGCAGCACGTTTTATGACAGCCCCAGTTCATCTTGTTAAAGTAAAAGAGTGCGTCAGCATTTCCGCTTTTGAATCCCCCTGCTCATAGTGGTTTATGATTCAACTGTAAAATCTCTCTCCAAGCAGAAACTAGATATACCACGTGCTAATTTGGGTTAATTCCTTAACTAAATTTGAGGTGGCCAGGGCAAATCAGTTACTCTACTAAGAAGTAGGGTGTCTTTCCATTTAACATGACTTCCATTTTCTACACGTTGTGAGTCAGAACTCAAAAGCCTTCCTAACACATGCATAAATCTCCCAAGTGACTGAAGAATCATATTGTCCTTGTGTTATCCTTTCCCTCTTTTGACCTTCTTTGTTCTGTCATCTCATTCTTGCCTGTTTTTGCTTCTCTTTGCAGCTAGACTGCAATGGCCTTGTATAGTTGCACTAAGTTTAAAAAAAAAATTAAAAAAATTCAGTCACCAGACTTTATCCTGATATTAAACAGTTCCTGCCCCACTACACCCCTGAACCAGTCACCAGCCTCAGTGTTCTGGGCACCAGTTGCTCCCATGAGCCTGCAAATTTTGTGCCCTGATACAGTTCCTAACCCCAAGCACTGAAAGAGTGAGCTCAGGATTAGAGAGCAGGATGAGGACATGCACACAGGGATAGAGGATTGATCCATGGCACAGATCATTATCTGGACCCTCCTTCTCCTTCCTTTCACTTTGATTGCACCTCCAGTCTTAAGCACCGACCTTTGCCCCCAGTCTTAGACCTCAGAGGTTGTAATAATTTTCAGAGTGATCCCTGAGAGGGAAAAGGTCCCCCATCCCTGCTATAGAAAATAATAGACATCCCTTATTTACACATAAAAGACACTGCTTATTTTGAACACCATAGCTCCATGGAACATAATGGACAAATGAACATCCCTTATTTCAATATCTCTCAGGTTTACAGTGTCCCTTATTTTTGAAATTTTGAACTCGTAACCCTAGTTTCTCCTGATCTTAGCTCTTCGTTCTGACTTGGGGAATGAGTTGAGGAGGGCCGGTCAGGTCAGGGCACCGACCTGACATGACCGCAGCCAGGTCGTCATCACGCTGGCTGCACAACCCTGGTACAGCCGGGAGCACAACAAACAAGTGGGTGATCAGTCCCACCTGAGCTGTGCTCCCAGCGCCCTGCTAAGCACCATGATGGGAAGCCATGACAACCAATGATGCCGTAGGCATAGGGGGCGGCATATAAATGGAATAAAATAAATAAATGAGGCACAGACATGGCTGCTGTGCTGGCCATTGTGGCTGCCAGCCTGGCCGGGTATGCCACGACCACGACCACACATATATACTGAACTGTTTTGACCCGGGCAGGCCTTACCCGAGGCTGTGACCTCATGCCAGATAATACAGTCCATGCTAGCTGCCAACACCACAGGACCAGTCCCAGGCCAACATCTGGTGGTGCGTGTTTACACATGACGCTGGGTCCCGGGCCAAACTGAGCCCAAATCACATCTGTTTTTACTCAGTGATGCATCTTGCGATGGGTTGTATTAAAAGATTCCTTCCTCTAGTCCAGCTAGGCTGCCTGAGAACTAAGCATAATTTTCTGAGACATAATGGATGTTTTTAGAAAGACCCAGGGCTAGCCACCCCCGGAGCTGCTCTGGGCATGGCCAGCTCCCATCTCCTACATCCAGCCCACCTGGGTCAGCTTTACATGGACCCCGCAGCTGTCATGGCCCATGGTTCACCCATGCGTTGTCCCCTTCCCCCACACCTTAGAGTTGCAAGCGAATCACCCGACACTCTAGGCTGCAACCCACAATAAAATATTCAGAATTTACAATATATTTTTAAGTTAAAAAAAATGAAAGTTTGATTAATTAACTAAGGTTTTCAGGCCTAATGAAAGCTCTACAAGTGCCAAGTGATCAAATCAGAGAGAGAACTTCACTGAAAACCCTTGTGAGTAGCTTTCACCTTGCAGTGGATATAATATGTGGACAAACTTGTGTGCAGTGTCATTGTAAACATAGGCATTGTGGAGGTTTATGCTGGGTGGGGGTTGGAAGAAACCCACCCACCCCCGCCCTCAACAGAGAGAGAGGGGGGGTTGTGTTTTAGTTGTCCAGCCTTAAAAATTATGAATAGGTGTGCATACCTCCCAACATTTCAAGTGTCCAAAAAGGGATATAAGCCCCCCTTCATTTGATAAGCCCCACCCAAACTCTGGCCGATCATGCACTTCACACACACAAGCACACATGCTAGCGCACACACTCTCACACAGGTAGAGGGTGGAGGTGGAGCAACTTCAACAGAAGTGTCAACCCAAGTCACCCGATGCTCTGGTAGCACTCGTGTGCAGGGCTGTGGTGGCCACCCCCTCTAAAAGCAGGGCATTGCCCATCTTAGTTAGACCACAGGATTTCCCCACAAAACAGGGTGGTCCATACATAGAGGCTCACCCACAACCAGTTCATCTTGGGCAAAGAAGAACTCCCACTTCCCCATTTTGTACAGCCTTTTAGGGATGCTCCCACCAGCTCCATCTATCTGAATTACAGCAGCACTTCTCAATGTAATAAAAAATCTTGGATCTACATGTATGGCTAAGTTCCCACCTGCGGCGGTGGTGGTGGCAGAGGGAGGGGCGAGGGAAGACATGGCAGCGCAGTGGAGCCAGCAGACGGGAAAAGAGCCAGGGTGAACGAGGATCTGCCACGGCTTCTCTCATGCTTAGCAGGGCAGGATTTTGTGCCCTGACATGCGCGAGAGAAGCTGCGGCAGATCCCTGTTCGCACCGGCGCTTTTCCCATCTGCCGGCTCCTCTGCACTGCTGCGTCTTCCCTCGCCCCTCCCACTGCCGCCACTGCTGCCGCAGGTGAGAACACAGCCCATCTTTCACACTAAAACCCGCCATGCCTATCTTGTCCCATTCATAACAATCACAGAGAGCTGAACATGGCAACATACATATCTAGATATCCTGTTATTTTCTACCATATTAGACTTTATCTCAAGGCACACTTAATGATGATCCTTCAGAAGGATGTTGTAGCAGGGAAGAGTTAGCACCAGCATAATAGGAACTGACGCTCATACAAGCTAGAGGATCACACTGGGTGACGGGGTTAAAGTGTGCAAGCACTAGAACTGGAAGAAGAATCACACCTCAAGCCAATAAGGCAGCAGAAACCCAAGGACTACTGGGTATAAAATAAGAAAGCCCTTTGTCTGAATGGGGAATGTTGGAGAGGAAGGACCTGTTGGGACAGGTTCTCCAAAAGAGGAAAGCTAGACCAAGCTCACTCGGTGTGGGCAGAACCTAAACCTGCATACTACAGCCCTCTGGAACATAGAAGAATGGAGCGCACACTGCAAGCAAGCCAGCTGATATAAGGATTCCCAGGTGGGATCTGTTGAAGATAGATAGATAGATAGATAGATAGATAGATAATTTCACTCTATATATAATAGAGAGGTTTTTTAAATGAGAAAGGTTTGTTACGGGATCCATGTCCCCTGAGTGGCATGGCTGCAGAGCATGCACACATGTGGAGTGAGTGGGGAGGGATTCTAATGGGCATCTTCCTGGGTAGCCATCACGTCCACTCAGGCAGACTCCACACGCTCCCTCCACCATGGACCGGCAGTGCAAACCATTCAAAGGTGGCTGTTTCCCCTTCTTCCCAACCCGGCAGCACCCCCACTCTAATCCCCTCCCAGCTTCCCACCCTCTGCCATGTCACCCCAGACACCATGGAAACATGAAGCTGCAGCAGCCAGTAACCTCTCTGGTCCCAGGCTATAACAGAGGTGTATATTACTGGCTGGGACATGCAGGAAGCTGTCATCTGAGCTGCTGTCGTCCATGGCATTGGCTCTTCTTTCGTGCATCACAAGGGGGGCTTGTTGTGCTTTGAGCCAATGTGGTGTTATATTTTGCATGTGTGTTCTTTAAGCTCCCCAGGGAGTTCTCGGCATGGCTGTGGGTGGGACCCAGGAAGTGGCCAGGCTACGGACCTCTCTGATGATATGGGTGGGAGCCCCGGTTCATACGGGCAGGGGATGCGTGGATGTCCGTCCCCGCGCAGTTTTGGCTTGCCCCGCATGGCACATTCCAGCTTTTTTGGCAGTGCCCCATGAGTGGCCAGTGCATCTCCCCACGCTCCATCTTCAAATAAGATGTTAGATGCAAGGCTTATGGACGGCCATGCGTGGAAGTGTCTCATTTAAAAACACACAGAGAAAGAGAGAGAGATGCTGGAAGTTGTGCTCCCTATAAACCTTGGTGGAGAAGGCTGGCTGTAGGAGTGGTTGGAGGCCAGATTTCATCAGACCCTTCCAGAAGGCACTGTGTTGATACTTACTGCTGGATTAGGCTGCTAACCCTGAACATAAGGAGAATCCTACAGCAGGGTTTCTTGCTGGAGTATATTGAGGACTTTTATGTCAGCTGGGGCACAGAGTGAACTTCCCCATAGGCTTGACAGTGCCCCCTACAGGGCTGAATGGGCAACCCAGCCACAGGTGCATAAAAGCAGCTTTCACTATTGCTGAATTGTGCACTTGGAATTCTTATAATGCATTCTGGCTTTGGATTCCTTTCCATGGAAAGCAAACTACAGCTTTTCTGCATAGTTCAGATGGATAGGCCTACAAATAGGGAGGAAACAAGGTTTGATAGACATGGAACGATACCAAAAGCAAGTAAGCTCATATTAACAAAATTTCCCACCTGTTTTTAACAAGCTGCATTCTAATGGCATCTACGTGGGAGTGGTTTAGTGGTGGTGGTGGTAATGGGTGGGTGGGGGTTAATATTTAGCCACTGAGCAACTGTGAAAGGCAGATCTTTTAAATATTTCATGCCTAGGACTGTATTGCAGCTGGCAGTATATCTGGTTGTAAAGGATAAGATTTACAGTCACTCAGCTACTTGTTAAGTAACTTCATTTCAGAGCTAAAAGAGCTTTGAAATACCTTGGCTATTTCTGCTTAGAAAAAAATTATGTAGTCTCACACATAGGGATGCCCAGGTCCTTTAGGGACAAATTTTGAATTCCCTTATGGGAAAAGCCTATTGATTATAAATAGAGATAAAATCTGCTGGGTTCTATCAAGAAGTCACTATAAAACCTATAGATCTCATCATAGCAGAGCCATGGCACTAACACAGGATTCAAGAGAGACAGTTTCAATTTTCTGCCACAGATTTCCCGAGTGACTTTGGGCAAGTCACTCAAAATCACTTTATGAGGCCACTATTCAACTCCCTACACAGCTGCCATCCATCTGAGCCTCCAGAAACACTTACAAATCTGTGCAAACCACCCTTTGAAACCAAGTGCTTAGGTGCCAAGTTGCATTTTTTAAAAGAAATCTCATGAATGCCTAAGAGCTTGTTCTTAAAGGGATTTGGGGGAGGTAAATATTTCCAAATTGACTTTAATCTCCCCTGTATTTCCGTGCACAGGGGGTTAAAAGAAGAAAAAAGGGTATCAGCTTACTTCTCCAAAAATTGGGGTTAGGGAGGAGAGCAAGGTTTCTGCTCTGAGGGCTTGACAGCATACACAAGGGAGGTACCTCCACCATCCCTGCAGCTACGGCGGGAACCTAGGCGGCCCCAGGCAGCTGCTGCCCCCTCACCCCATCCAGCCACAGAGCTTGGCAGCAGCTGGATCAGAGGGGAAAGCCACCCTCCGTGGCCCCAACCACACCATCACTGCTGCCACCAAACTCCATTGATGGAAAGCAAGTTCAAGGGAGTGCTCTCCCATCCACCCCTGATCCAGCTGCCACCAAGCTCCATGGCTAGTTCAGAGGGGTGTGGGGCACCGGGGGCAGCTTTTCCACCCGGTTCCAGTCACGGAGCTTGGTGGCAGCTGCGGGGACAGGAGAGGCAGAGCCATCTATACTGGCAATTTCAATGGGGCAGCTTTCTCACCCCTCCACCCTAATCCAGCTGCAGAGCTTGGCAGTCGCTGAATCAGAAACAGGAGAGCCACCCCCTTGAACTTGCCACCCTAGGCAGCCGCCTGTACTACCTATATGGCAGCGCCAGCCCTGCATCCCTGTCTTGGAAACCATCACTGCTTCCTGCTATTGCGTTCCCGTTGCAATGCATCTCTGCCTCATTAGCTACTTTTTTACTCTGGCTCCCCCTGCTGGCAGCTCCACACAAGTTCCCAAGCAGAGAGTTCAGAGGAAGGGCAAACCTATTTAACCACTGGTTCTCCCTGCTCATATGATCAAGCAGGAAATAGTTAACCAGAGGAACTCCTCTGGAGAAACTACCCTTCCTTGTGAGAAGAAGCTTTAAATGAGTAATGTAGCCACTTTCAGACATGCTCCCTCACTCGCGCATATTTGGGCTGTGGGGGGTGGGGGATGCGCAGCCTGAATGTGCACAGGGATCGGCCAGTGAGAAAGCCCCCCCCCCCCACGGCTTTGCCGGCAGAGACACGTAGGGATGCAGAGCAGGAAATCGAGCTCTGCAGCCCTGCGTGTCTCTGCTGGCAAAGCCACGCAATGGGCGGAGGGGGGGCTTTCCGACCAGCCAATCACTGCGCATATTCAGACTGCGCCTCCGCCCCCCCGCAGCCCAATTATGCGCAGGGGGGGGGCAATACCTGAAAGTGGCCTTTGACATCAAAGCTACCATTGGGCTGTTGAGATTGAGAACTTACCTGCCCCGCTGCTACTGCGGGGGGCTCCTGGAGCTCTGCCACTGGTGAGGGGGGGCTTGTGCTCCGCTGCTCCGCCGCTGCTGTCACCGTCGCCACTGCTCCGCTGCCGCTGGGACCTGCAGGGGAAACAAGAACAGACAGTGAGCTTTGGGGGACGGGGGGAACGCAGAGGACAGCCACGTGGGCTGACCTGTCCCTTCCCCCCCCACCCGGAAGTAGCTGGGGGCTAAAAGCCCCAGGGACAGCGGCTGATCCACAGGCCGCAGGCTCGCGGTCCAAAGGGCCGTGGCCAAAGGGCACGGCACTTTGGGGCACTTCGGGGCTGCAGGGGGTGGCAGGGGGCTATTGTTTGTTTTTGTGTGGGCTTCTTTTTTGTACAGGGCTAGGGTGGTAGGGTGGGGGTTGTAGGTAGGGGGGGTAAAAGGGGGGTGAACCCAGTGACTCACCTTGGTGAGAGCGGAGGGAGCACTGGGAGGGTTGGTGGGG
>QEPC01010495.1:1463579-1556409 GCA_003113815.1 Sphenodon punctatus
GCATTTTGCACCAGCTGCAACCTCCGAACCAGCACCAAGGGTAGCCCCATGTAGAGTGCATTACAGTAGTCCAACCTTGAGGTAATAAAAGCATGGACGATCGTGGCTAGGTTGGAGTCCGAGACATACGGCCGAAGCCGACGCACCAGATGTAATTGACAAAATGCCCCTTTCGCCCCAGCCACCACCTGGGCATCTAGGCAGAGTTGCGGGTCCAGGAGCACCCCCAGACTCTGAACCTGAGATACCAGGGCAGGACAGACTCCATCAATGATGGGATCCACCACTCCTCCGGCCTTCCCTACAACCATCACCTCCGTCTTGTCGGGATTTAAATTCAGATGGCTCACTCTCATCCAATCCCCCGTAGCTGCCAAGCATTGGGTAAGCACCAAGACTGCTGGGCCTGAGTCGGATGAAAATGAGAAATAAAGCTGGGTGTCATCAGCATACTGATGACACTGTACGCCAAACTCCCTAACAACCTCCCCCAAAGGCTGCATGTACACATTGAACAAGAGAGGGGACAAGATAGAACCCTGTGGGATTCCACACGTGAGGCCCTGGGGAGAAGATGAAAAATCACTTAGAACCACACACTGGATTGTTCCAGCCAGGAAGGAATGGAACCACTCAAGAATGGTCCCACCAATCCCTGCCTGGTCCCTCAGCCAAGCCACCAACAACTCATGGTCAATTGTATCAAATGCAGCCGAGAGATCTAATAAGATCAATAGGGTTGAATGATCCCAGTCCAACTCACGGGAGAGGTCATTGACCAAGGTCCCAAGTGCAGTGTCCATGCCATATCCAGGGCGAAAACCTGACTACGAGGGATCGAGAAAGTTAATCCAGTCCAGATGTTCCTGCAACTGTCGAGCCACCACCCGCTCAATAACCTTCCCTAAAAAGGGAAGGTTAGAGACCGGCCGATAGCTGGCCGGTTTTAAAGGACAGTCTTTTAAAGTTAAAGCTATTAAATGAAAATAACCGTTCTCATACAGGAAGGGAAAACAGTGTTTTCCAAAAACAAAGGCACAAACTCAAAAATGTGTGGAGGAGTAATGTGCCTGGTGCTGAACAGCCATGCTTACACAGAGAGAGGTCCCTGTCCCAAGTTAAAATCTAGAATGGACAAGGGGAGTGGCAACAAAGGGAGAGATGGGGGATACAGGCTTCTTCTACATGAGCACAATTCTGGGATGACATCCAGGGATTGTTATCCAGGGATAACTGTCTAAACAGTTGTAATTTTCTGGGATAAAACACTATCCCAGGATGACCGAGTACATGCTTATCCCAGTATAAGAGTCACAAGGAAGACTGCATCAATCCCATTGTGCAGCGCAGTTGAATTTCAGCACCTTGGAGAACTCTGACCGAGAGGAGAAAGCCTCCGCTAGAGAATGGGTCTTGCCATTAATTGTCCAGGATGTAAATTTCCAGAGGGGATTCTGTATCTGTGTAGTGAGTAGAGACAAAGAGAGCAGTTCCAAAGGGAACTGGATTCTGCCACACAGACAGCACAGTTGAATTTCAGAGCCTTCTTCCGCTTTGATTTCTGCGAATACAACAGATTGGTGGGGATACCAGTCCCCTTGGAGATAATGAATACGTCATCTGCCCCCTCCATTTCCAGGTGCTCTCCTTCCCTTCCCCTAGCCAATCTGAGAGTTTGGTGAGAGAACCTAAAGAAAGGTGCAGTATCCCTGGTTCTGGGTGCCTGTCCTAGCTGCTGTGTGGGCAACAGTAAGCCCCTCTCCTCCCAGCATCATCATTTGTTGTCATGAGTCCTGGAGCAAATGGGTGTGATGGATTCCCTTCACTGCATGGTCAGAATAGATTATGAGGCAGCATGGGTAGCATTTTGTTACAGTCTTCTCTGTTGTAAATCCCTACCCATGAAATGTTGCCACCAGAGACTGCAGAATACCATAGAGACAATGTGTAGAGGGGAGGTAAATTCTACCTGCAATTCTCTGTAGTGGTTTGGGGGGGAGGGCTTCATCCCAGAATAAGCATTTACACGAGCACTATCCCAGTTTTATTTTGTCCTAAGATAAATAAAACCTGGAAAATGAGGTTTTATCATTCTGGAATAAAACCAGAAATCAGAATTATTTATACAGGGTTTATCTATCCATATGAACACTTAATCCCGGGATTAGAGACATTTATCCCTGGATAAGCTCATGTAGAAGCACCCGCATTCATGATGTTGAGAAGTTAAAGTTATACGTTATAAGGGAGGAGGAGAAATCCTGAAGAATGGGACAGCATAAAGAGAAGCTTTAAGGAGCAGTCTAAAATGTTAATACCTTTATGCATGCTACATAGTATATTACTCTGATTTGTTTCATGAGGCTACTCACAGAGGAAGATTTTATTCAACATAGGAAAGGAAAGGAAAGCAGAATTGGTGGCTTGGGAAGCTACACAGGACTCTGTTACTGGGACAGCACTATAAAGTCAGTGCATTTTTATGTTTCATTGTGACTAAAATTGTATGGATTTCTCATAGGGGGTTAAAACAAAACTCATTTAAAGGAATCCTTTAAATTAGATCTGAAGAAATTAGAACTAGAAATTAAAAATTAATACATTAGTAATAAAGAAACTAAGGTGATTACAAAAAAGAAGCGTGCAGTTTTACATTTAAGACATAAACGAACTATCCAATCATAGGCCAAACTAATATGCTATAGAAATTCTCAAAAATCCCAATTACTTGCAGTGCCATGTCAATAATCTTATATGCTCCCTTTATCATTTTATTGACAAATCAATACGGTATGAGTTTTAAAAAGCATAAAATGCTGATTTAACATGACATTTTAATGCTCTCCAAAGTCTGGTGAATTCTGGGATTATTTTGGAAAGGGCTTTACACTGAGATTTTTTTCCCCATTCCATTCCATTTTTATTTGTACCCCGCGCTCTCTCGCCACAGGCGACTCACAACAAAATGAAAAAAAAAATGGATGGGTTTTTTTCAGACGTGACACCCCCACCCATGGCCACGCTTACCCGAGCATTGCCACAGGTGGGGGTGTCACGCCTGCTCCCTCCCCGTCAGATGTTTACCATGGGTGGGAGCAGAAGCAACCTCAGACTGTGGCGGCCGGGCTAACCTGGGATGTGTGCTAGACTCCCAGCCATAGCACATCCTGTGTTACGCCCTGCCATGGTCTGGAGTAGGGGTCCCTGGACCGTGGTAGAGCAGGCCATCACATCTGATGGCCCGCTTCACCTAACCCTGGCCTGTGCCTGGAGCAGTTCCAGGCAGGTGCAGCAGCCTTATAGGTACTGAGCCGTCACATGTATAAATACCCATCATTAGCAAATGTGATATCTTCAAAGGATGTAACCAGCGTGAATGATGAAAATCTGCTTGCCAGCCTGCACTGATCTGCATTTTTGGCTATGGTATCAGGCAGGAATTTCCTGCCCATCTTTTTTGTTTTGTTTTGTTTTGTTTAATGGGGACCATCAAAGATTGCTAATGGACAATTTTAGTTGCATTTCCTCTTTGCTCTTATAAGGGTGTTCCATAAGGAGTCATTAGGATATCTAAAGAATCCCTTTCACTGGGGGATTTCAGTATGTACTCACAGTGTCTTAGGCATAGTTCTTTTATAGGATTAATTATACGCAAAGTGACGCATTAATGTACAATGAATTTAAAGATTTCAGTAGAAGAAACCCTAGCTATAGTTGGTATTTTTCAGCATGTGCTCCCTGCTTTTTCGACCTTCAAAGAGCACCTATAAAAGTTCAAATAAAGACACTGATCCATTTTTTTTTCCATATGACAGTAGCTAATGGTATTATTGCTCAACTTTACAAAGTATGATATTTTAAAAATCACCACATTTCATTCTCAAAGAAGGAAAACCAATTGTCTTAGCCGGCCATGTTTATTATTTTGAAATGGAGTCAGATGGCCCTAAGTTCCCTCTATAGCTTGTAGGACTCATGGTATATTATCATGTCCTCTGAAAACTAATGCAGGGAGAACATGATATTGCAAGTATAAATCATAAGGTGACTGTCTTTCGTTGGAAGCTTGTGCTATGTTCAGTAAGCTTTATGCCGGAAAGGTTATGTATGACATGATTTCTTTTCCAGATACAGATAATATATATCTCTTGTGTGCTTGTCAACTCCAAGCACTTACTTAAAGCAAGGCTCTGGGTTCCGTAAAGGTCACCTCAAATTCTTGGAGGAGCACAATATGATCTTAAAGATGTCCTAAAAGAGCAACGAGGGACAGTGGCAGGAGCAGCAATGGGTCTCACAGGGCACCAACAACCCACGGCTGCTCCATGTCACCTCCATTCACGGCTCCCCAGGATCCACTACCACTACTCCTGCCACTAACACTTGTTCTTTCCCAGAACCTGCTTCTGCTGCTTAAATAAATGTCTGGAGCCGGGGGTCAAGAAGAGATTGGCAGTGTTAGCAGGAGCAGTGGTGGTAATAGCAATTCCCAGGGCATGGCAGAAGCAGGTCCTGGGTAGAAGCAGGCAGATATCCCCCGGACCTTCCACTACCACCACTGATGAAAGCTAGGAATCTAGCCCGAAGGCCTGGGCGAACAGCCAGGTATTGCAGGCTCATCGAAACGCCAACAGACCTGGGGCTAGACAGGCTTCCTCCGGGAGGGAATTCCAGAGCCTCGGCCTGGCCACCGAGAATGCCCTCCGCATTGTGGCCCCCCGCTTTACATGGGGGAGCTCCAAAAAGGCACCCCCGGTGGACCGCAGGGATCGCTCTGAGGCGCGGCGGTCCCCAAGGTATGGGGGCCCAGACCATGTAGGGCTTTATAGATCAACACTAGCACCTTGAATCGGGCTCAGTACACTATAGGCAGCCAGTGCAGAGTACGGAGCACAGGTGTTATGTGCTCCCGCCGCCCCGTCCCCATAAGGAGATGGGCCGCCGCATTCCGCACCAGCTGCAGCCTCCGAACCAGAAACAAGGGAAGCCCCACATACAGCGCATTGCAGTAGTCTAGCCTTGAGGTAATGAAGGCATGAATTAGGGTGGCCAGGTCGGGCCTGGAAATGTATGGACACAGCCTCCGTACCAGATACAGCTGGCGGAAAGCGCCCTTAGCCACCATCTCTACCTGCCGATCCAGCCGGAGCCCCGGCTAGTTCGTGACACTGCTTCTTATTTAGAACATCCAAGCTTCCCAGGTTCACCCAGCTCGCACCTTGTGTGGGCCACCACTTGAAACTTGACACCCTGCATGGGTTGTCAGCAGCAAAGACTGAACTTTACTATTTTACTGTTGTTATTATTTAATGGGCATTTTTACACACACCTTAAAGTTTAAGATCTGGGTGAGTGATTTAGACACAAAGGAAGTTCAGGATGTAACAGCAAACATGCAGGAGAAATGTGTGTGTAAAAACACCCATTATGTCTATAGTGATGTCAGTGTTCAAAGTGCTTTACAATCCTTATCTAGTTCACCATCATAACAACCCTGTGAAGTAGGTCATTATTATCCCCATTTTATAGATGGGGAACTGAGAGTATGGGATAGTTACCTGCCCACCACCACCCAGTAAGTTCACGGCTAAGACAGAATTTATTATTATTAAGGTTATTGAGGTTATTTAGGTTGGTTCAGTTCCTTCTCTTGCCCTGGGCTTGGTCCTTCAAATTGGCCCTTCCATATTTTTGTTAGTCACTACTTATATACCGCCTGTCAATGTGGGTTCATACAAGAAAGATAAGTGGGACATGCTGGAAAGGTTTCTCGAGGCTCTCGAAACCAAATACCCAGAAGGCCTACTCATAGTTACTGGAGATATTAATGCCAGACTGGGGCCCAACGATCTTTTTCTCAAACCATATTGTGACCCACTTCCCCCTGATCCTCTGGGATTACTGAAGCCCAGAACATCTAAGCATGTCAGACTTAATTCATCGGGAATTAGGCTGGCTAAGCTGGCTTCGGACCTCAATTTACACCTGCTTAATGGGGCCTGATTTGGGGATCCTGAAGGTGAATTCACATTTCTTGGCTCCAATGGATCTAGTACTGTTGATTATATCCTGGTTTCCCCTCCTGTATTATTCCTTGTTCTGGCCTTTGAGGTAGGGATGGGTTTGGCCTTGGACCACCTCCCACTGATATGCTCCTTGGCATTGCCCACTTTTGCTTCACCACAGGCTTTACAGGATTCCTTTAAGTCCGTCTTTACCAGATTAGATATCCATAGGGCCCCACATTGGGATGAATTGCTGTCTAAACAACTGTGCGATTTCATCACCAAAGACCCATGCAGTGGTATCCGAGGGCAGCTACTCATTTCCTCTCAGGATTCTGAGACAGTTGAACTCTTCAATTCACTTTCTGAGCAGCTTTCTGAGTATATTCGTTCCTGGACGAGGGCTCCCTCCCGGTGCTATGCGGGAAGCCATAAGCCTTGGTTCGAGAGGGAATGTCGAGCAGCCAAAGCCTTATTACGTTCTATTTATATAAGCTACATGGAGGGCCATATTTCCCAGTTGCCGCCCAAATATTTTGATCTCCGATCTAATTATAGGAGACTCATTAAAGAAAAGAAGAGGCTTCATCATGAGTCACGGTGGATTAGGCTCTTGCAGGCGGCGGATCAAAATAATACTATAGAATTCTGGTGCCTGGTTAATGGGTCCATTACCCAGGAACTTAGAAGCTCTGTATTTCCTATATCTCCTCTAATCTGGACTGAACATTTTTCTAGTCTGTATAACCCGTCTGGCGGAGCCCCTCAGCAACTAGAGCTGCCCAAGATTATGGGGGAGATGCCTTCCTGGCCTCCTATTCAGGAGGGTGAGGTTGAAGCCCTTGTGGACTCTCTGAAAAATTCTAAAGCCCCAGGGCCAGATCTCATTCAGGCAGAATTTATCAAGGCCCATACAGACTGGTGGCTCCCCTTCCTGGCAGCACTTTTCACGGCTATAAATAGCTCTGGAACTATACCGAAGGGCTGGCAGAAGGCCATAATTATTCCCATCTATAAAAAAGGCCCCTCCCAGGACCCTGGGAATTACAGGCCCATAAGTCTCCTCAGTGTGGTTGGGAAGTTATATGCCAAGTTCCTTCTCACCAAGTTCATTTGTTGGCTTGGGAAATCTAACTCAATAGCTCCGGAGCAAGCCGGGTTTCAGGAGGGGTGCTCCTCTATCGATCATTGTGCCATTCTTCACCATCTTATCCGTAAATACAGGGAACGGAATGGATCATTGTATGTCACCTTTCTTGATCTAAAGGCGGCATTTGATTCAGTTGATAGATCTATACTTTGGGTCAAATTGTCTAACTCATCGATAGACAAAAGGCTCTTTATGCTTATCCGCTCCCTGTACTCTAACTCCTCCCTTTCGGTCAGGGTTGATCGGCAGGGTCACATCACCTCCCCGGTGGCCATTAGCAGGGGTCAAGCAGGGCTTTGTGCTGGCCCCTGCACTCTTCAATTACTACGTCAATGATGTGATCACCCTAACAGCTGACACGAAGTTTCTTCCCCCTACACTGGCCTCCAGGCCAATTGGATCTCTTCTTTATGCCGACAACATGACTTTATTATTGCAGACCCGTGTCGGCTTAGTCAGGCAGCTCTCAGCTTTTGAGATTTTCTGTGATACCCATAAATTGACTATCAATGCCCAGAAGTCTAAAATGGTGGCCTTCTCTGGTAGGAGGAAGACACACAATTGGTTTATAGCAGGGCAGCCCCTTCAGCAGGTCCCAAGCTTTCGTTACTTGGGAATGCTTTTTCACAAGTCGGGGAGCTGGAGAGACCATATCAGATGGGCTATATCTGCAGCCAAGGGCTCTTCTCGTTCCATATTTAGATTTTTCACGCATTCAGGCAGGAGCGCAGTGGAAATAGCCATCCAGGTCCATAACAGCAAGGCCAGGGCCCAGGTCCTATATGGTGCTGAGTTATGGGCACCCTTCCTCTCCAACTCCTTTAACTCTCTCCAGGCCAGATTCCTCCAGGGGCTCCTATGCATTCCTAAGGGCATGCCACATGCTGCCATTAGACAAGAATCTGGTCAGTTTAGTTGGCAGCAGGTGGCTACTGAACGTGCCCTGAAGTTCTGGGCTAAAATGGAAGTTAATAATACTCCCGGCTTGCTCATGGATCTTAGAGAAGACTCCTATGTTAGCCCTTGGATAGTGAAGGTAGGGTCTATTTTGAGGCACATGGGCTTCTCAAAGGAGTACTTGATGCACAAGCCCCCAGCCGCACTCATCAAGGAAATTGTTTCTAGATGGCGTGATATAGGGAGGCAGGGGGAGCTGGCTAGTATTAGGGCGTCACCCCATATGTGGGCCTATCTGTCCTGGGTGCCTAAAATGGGACAGATGGCCTGCTATCTTCAAGCGGCAATCTCACCAAGAGGGAGGACCCTTATTGCATGCGCCAGAGTAAATGCCCTCCCTACTTCCCTTTTAGAGGGGCATATTAGGGGGGTTCCCTTTGATAACAGACTTTGTCCCTTTGATCACCTGGCAGTGGAAACTACTGAGCACTTAATTTTTGATTGCCATCTGTATGATTCACCCAGGAATTATTATCTGGCTGCATTTATAGGGAAACTCCCAGGGCAATCCGAACAGGTTTTGCTCGACCACCTACTGGGTGACCCAAATCCAGAGGTCATTACAGACCAGTCTAAGTTCCTAATTGCGGCTCTCCAGATTAGGGACAAATTTATAAACTTCATGCCCATCCCTACTTTGTCACTGTCTCCCCCTGTGACCACCAACTGATAGGAAGTGTTTCCTATTGCTTCTTATCTGTATCTTGCTGTTTGCTATTACTGTAATAGTTCCAGCCAGAAGGGAGTGGCTACTTCCTTGCGTATTTACTGTCTAGCTGCCCAGGCAATGTTACAGGTCTGGATAAATTATTCCCCCTGGTCTCCCCGTCCAGAGCTCCAACCTGGATGTGTGGATGGACCATGTGTGCCTATCAACTAAGGCCCTTTTTACACATTTTATTATACATGTTGCAGGGCACCACTTCAGCCAATCACCATAGGCCCTGTGCACACATGATGCCTCCACCCAGTTCCTCTGGGTGGAGATAGGTATTGGCTGCTGGGTGGGGAGCATTTCCCTGGGTGGAGATGGGTGGGGGAGTCTGTGTAAATGCCACTTTCGGTGGGTGTTGGTGAGTGTTTGCTCCCGGCCATCACCCATCTCCACCCACGGAGCAACCAGCAGTGGCGTAACAACATTTTATGGGTGTTAGAGTGTCTGTGTAAAAAGGGCCATAGTGTACCCCATATGGATTGGGCTAAATTATATTAATTTATTTATATTGTTGCCCTCCAATGCTCTTATCTTATTTATTTTTGATTATTTGATATTTTTGTTTATACCCATTCCATTGTTATGTTTTATTATTAATCTTATAATCCGTTTAGCTATGTGTATCAGCATGTTTTTGCCTGTTTTCGATATGTACCTCCTATGGAGGTTCATGTTGCTATGGCCTAAGGCCACGCTAATAAAATTGATCTAATCTATCTATCTATCTATCTATCTATCTATCTTTATTATTATTATTATTATTATTATTATTATTATTTATTAGCATTTATATAGCACCAGTGATGTACCTGGTGCTTAACACAAGATAGACACGGTCCCTGCCTGAGAGCTTACTATCTAAATTCAGGTCTCCACGTACAACACCTTTGTGCCAGCAATGTGCCCAGCACTGGACAGTTATTAATTAGAAACAGGTCCCTGTCCTGAAGGGTTTACAATCTAAGAGTGTTTTTAGACAAGTGCCTCCCCACCCATCACCCACCCATCGTGCATGATGCAGGACTACATAGGGCATCAATGAAGCCCTGCAACATGCACAATAGGTGGGTGTGTAATGGATGGGGAGGTGCTTTTATATGAGCCGCAGGAGCATGTGGGGAGGGTGTGCGCGCTGCAGCATGGGCAGCATGTGGGTGCACATAGGCACACCCCGACCCCTGTGCATCCCCACTCATGGAGCAACCTCCATTTTCGCAGGTTGCTCCGTGAGTGGGGATGCATGGGTCGTGGGAGCGTGCACACACCCCCACTCACCAGCCATGGCATGTACACGGGCAGCACCCACTCATGCCCACACAATGCAT
Source organism: Sphenodon punctatus (assembly GCA_003113815.1). Classification (NCBI taxonomy): domain Eukaryota; kingdom Metazoa; phylum Chordata; class Lepidosauria; order Sphenodontia; family Sphenodontidae; genus Sphenodon; species Sphenodon punctatus. The sequence goes on from QEPC01010495.1 coordinate 1,473,732, forward strand.
CTGCGTTGGGCATGAATGGGACCATCTCATGTAAAAACAGCCTATGATGGACAAGAGAGAGGAAATACGGGAGACGGGAACATAGGAAAAGACAGGGACACATTTTTGAAGTTTGAAGTTGCAAGTGCACATGCTTAGCTTAGTGACGGAAGAAGGGGACCCTGGATGACTGTACAGTAGGTGTACCATCCGTGAACAGTCAATGGGGGTGAGGAGCTAGGGAAAGCCTAATGAAAGAGGTAGGTTTTAAGGAGGGATTTGAAAGCTGGGAGGGAGGGAGGGAACAAAATGCATGTGGTCTGGGAGGGATTGTTCCAGACATAGGAGGCAGCCTAGGAAAAGGAAAAAAGACAGTTTAGGGAACAGTAAGCACTGGAGCGGGTGTGGGAAATGACAGAAGAATAGTGAAACTTCTGGATGGGAATGTAGTGGAAAATGGGAACCTTTCATTCCATCTGCATGAGCTGCTGCCCTCTGAAGTAAAAGACCTGGTTATATTAACTCTAGAGTAGAAGGCTCATGAAATTATGAGAGGTCTGTCACCACCACACCACTAGAAGAGGCCAATATACCATGCCCTCTGTGTTAAATAGCAACAAAACAAAACTCTAAAATCCCATCATTTGCAATCTTCTTATCACAGCAGGATTGCTGCTAGAGATTATTTTTCTGCTAGGAGAGGACTCTAGTTCTATCTAGCAGAACTAGCCACAGTAAGTGACTATATGATGTACTGGCAAATCACCATCCTGCTAGTGATGTTTAAGCCTTAAGCACTCTTTAATTAGAGCCTCGGCACACATGGCGGACTATCTTCCCTGTATTAGTCCAGTTTTGGGGATGCCGGCTTATCTATCCTCAGCTATTCCGCTTCGGGGGAAGCATTTGCTTTTGTGTGCGAGGCTAAATGCCTTGCCAACAGCCCTACTTGAGGGGGCGTCTGAGGGCCCTACCCTTTGTTGAGTGTCTCTGCCCTTTTTGATGGGCAAAGTGTGGAGACAGTCCAACATATGCTCTTTAATTGTCATCTGTATGATACCATCCGTTCTGAGTATCTTTCCACTTTTCTCCGGAGATACCCGGGGAGAACCGAACAGAATCTGTTGCATTTGGCCCTAGCAAATGTGGACCCTTCAATTAAAGGCGCAGTTGCTCACTTTTTGATGTTAGCTTTAAATCTACATATTTTGTTCTTAAATTTTAGGGAGCCCATAGAGTGAGGGTCAGTAGTTGTGATACACTTGCTACTCTCCTAGATATAATTGTATATTCTGTGTTTTGTTGGTATCAATCAGTAATCCTGATTACTTTATCTCATGGATGGGTCTGGTATGGGGTGACTCATCTGTTCACTGTATTGTCTATTGTGTTTTGTTTTTGTCTTTGGTTTTGGCTTTGGCTGCAAATAAATTTTTTATTATTATTATTAGCCTTAAGCACTTGCTAAAAATGATCTGGAAGAGATAAAGAACACATTGCATGTGGTTTCAACCAGCTTTACATTCTCAAGTGATCAAAGCTTTAGATGTTGTATATGATTATTCTTGGGTTGCATTGGAAATGTGCTGCCCAAATGCCATGTGTTAACAAGATCCCCCAGAATGAAACTAAGATAATCCATCTATTTGTAAATCGAAACTTGGCCTCTTTTACATTCTTTATAAATATCTAATTTTGTACATTCAAAATACTGACCACGGTATAAATTATTTCCAAAGAACAGGAGTTGTAACTAAGAATGAAGCCTTACCTGAATGTATTACTTGAGTATATGAATTACTTTGCAGGGAAGAACTGAGTTAAATATAATGGACAAAAACTGTGAGAAGTTAATTTGATATCTCAATAGAAATCTGAATGGTTTCTATTAGGCTGACTAAATCTGTCTCTCAGAATATCTAATATAACCTTATGAACTTTTCATATTAAAAGACTCCATTATATTCCATCCCAACTACATAAATATGAAGCTAAAATATATAAAATATTTAACAGATGTTGAACAGCAGAAGAAGCTCCATCAGATGCAGTGTGGGATTGTTCCCAATTACATACTGAACAGAGGTTTTAAAATATTGAACACAGATCTGAAGGAAGGGAACATTGAGAAGATGAGATGCACTAAGCTATAACTATTGTGTATGTTGCTTGCCATATATCAAGAGAGTGATGTCTAATTTGAAATTGTCACTAGAATGAAACAAGGCTGTCTCTTTTCCTTTCTGCCTGGTCATCAATTTTGTCACCAGAAGTGTGATGGCTAATGCAGCAGGCACTGGAATAGAGCGATGCACAGGAAGGTTATGGGATCTGTGCTATGCCAATGATGAAATAACTTTCATGACTGTATGGATTAGTACATCAAAGAGCAAGGTTAAAGAGAGAGCTAAAGGCATGGCAAATGCTGGTACATGTGCGATCAACAGGGAGTGTTACATAAAAACTGGGGAATGTTGCCTATCTAGTTAGCAAGGTGTCTGCTGATTCCTGGTTTGGTGAAGAGCTAAATACAGGTAAGAACGGGAAAATCCAGTACAGCATATCTAGAACTGAATCATGGTTGAAAGCACAAAGACATAATCTGGGCAGTAAACTGAGGTCATCAGTTGCTACTGTAAAGTCCTCTTTGCATGAAATGACGTACTTAAAATATGTCATCAGATATAGAATTAGAACACTTTTCAGTAGCTTTGTCTGACAAAGATTATTAGAGCCCACTGGTGAGATTACATCTCCAGTGCAGAATTGTTACAACGTATAGGTCAGCAGTCTGCAAAATTGATGGGACAGCAGAGTAGGCTTGTGTGATTCAGATGCCCTGTAGGAGGTCTGAAAAACAAATACTAGACAAGGAGTGCAATCCTCTATCTTTAAAATCAGTGGGAGTTGAGCCATTAGTGTCAATGGATGGAGGCTGGCTAGTGGAAAGCAGAAACAAGGAGGCCACTGGATAATGTATCATAGGACGATTGCAAGGGATGTCATTGCAATGGGAGTGACTTCTAAAATGGTGGCGTTGAAAGGATTGGGTTTTGTTATACGTCTTTAGAGACTAGATTTTATAAAATAAAAAACTTTACAGTTTAAAAAACCGTTAAAGGCACAACCATTTCCAAAACAAAAAACTTACCTTTTCAAACCCATTTTACAAAATACATTTCCCCCTAACTTTAATTTTAAAAAAACATGAAAATTAATGTATAATTAATTGTTGTTGGTTGGTTCCTTTAGACGTGCCGGCTGATTCCTACAGGGGATCGGGGAGGGGGTGGGGCTGCACGGGGCGATGGGCGGCCACACAGTCCCGCCCCCCGCGCTCCCCTGGCCGCCCGTCCTCCAGGAGATGGGTGGGCGCAGCAGCCGCTGCGGCCGCTGCATCCGATCCCGCATCAGGTTCTGGGCCACAGTCCGGAATCGTCGGAGGTAACCGATGTTACTTTCTGCTGATTCCGGACCGTGGTCCAGCTAACCACGGTTCTGGACCTCCAGGCGGCTGGAGGTCCAGAACCGTGGTTAATGTGTTTCCTGCCGGAGGCTCACTGTGGTGAACATCTGGCGGAACGCACTACAGACGTTACGGTACCACGGCCACCACAGGGGGTTCACTGTGGTTGATCGTGGTATCATAACGTCTGAAATTACCCATAGACTCCACATACAGGCATAGTTTATTTTTATCAGATCTGAAACAGCCATTTCTATATCTGTGAATATTATTTGCATTTTTGGATAACCCATCGAATATCCAAATAATTATTCACCACAAAGATAAAATTTTAAATCCACTTATTCTGTTGTTTTGGTAATTTCAGTGATTTTGGTTATTTAGATCATTTGAGTCTCTCTGGTATTTGGGGGGCAGGGGAAATAGCATTATTTGTTCCAAAACAATATAACCAAAGTGATAATAAAAACAACCAAAATAATCAAATTGAAATAACTGAAATAATTAAATAACCAAACCAAAATAACCAAGACAGATATTCATTTTGGGGGGAAAAGTAGTACTAAATAGTAGCTTATATCTGCTTCATCAGACCATATTTAGAGCAGGCAAAATCACTGAATATGTTGTTCGCCATGGATATTTGTTTCAGCTCTAATTTTGATGTGTTGTGCTGGAAAACTGACCTACTGCCAATTCCTTATGGATGGGTGTCTGGGTCTCAGTTACTGTAAGAGAGAGAGTTGAATAAAATAATGTAACGTCACCTACTATCTCTCCTAACAGCCATTGTCTTATCTAAGCCGCCTCTTTTGTTAGTATTCAGAATCCTTTCATAGCCCATGTCAACAAACAGCCTAACAAGTAGAGTAGACTTTCCCTATGATATCCAACAAACTAATCAGTCGATAGTTTCCAGGAATACTAGCATGAACTTTTTTAAAGATAGGAACTATTATGCTTTTAACCCACCCACTAGGGACTATACCAGTTTCATTGATTGTTGAAAACAAAGCTGCCAACATGTCACACCACCAGTCCAAATTGGTCTTAAGGAGTGTAGCTGGAATAAAATCACCCTAGGCGCTTTGTTTATCTTAAGGTCTTGAATCAAGAGAGCAACCTCCTCAGGCAAAACCAGTGGCCATCTTAGGAAGATACTCAAGGCTGGAACTACAGGATGAACCAGACGTGGGGCTGGAATAACATTAAAGACTTCACTATAGTGCTGTTCCCACCTTGATGGTGCTATATCAGAGGCAGGGGAAAACCTAACCAGAAACCTGGATTCATTAATCAAATGCCAAAAGGCAGTAGTGTTCTTTTCCCTTGCCACCTTTTCAAGTTCCATCCAGGCCATTCTGGCATACTCCATCATTTTGATTTTAAGAAGTGCCTTATAGTTCTTTCTAAAGGAAAAAAAAAACTGGCTAGAAAAGGGTGTCCTCCCCATGCCTCTTCCAGAGCGGGCCAAATATTTCAAGCGTCTTTTGGTGGCTTGAAACTTGTGGTCAAACCATGAGGGTACACGCCACTTCCCTTTAGATGACGGACGGGAAGAAGAAACCAAATGTGGGCGTAGCTTGTCTACCAATAGCTCAAAGCCCTCAATAGCATGAGCATTATTGGAAGATAAAATCACATACTTCATTTCTAGCAACGGAGGGGAAGAAAGCAGTTGGTTAATAGCTAATTCTAGGCCAGAAGGCCATTTAAGTCATCAGCAGACTGTCTCAAGGGGATAGCTGTGATCCACTGCAGAGAGAATCTGATTAGCTATTTGCAACTGAAACCCAGAGGCATACTGTTAATGGGTGATGATCCTTATATACGGCCAACCAAACTGAAAAATCTCTTATACGGGAGAGCAGCGAGGAGGAGGCAATAATGTAATCTATAATACTTGCTCCTTTATCTGAGAGAAATGTTAATTCCCCCTTCTGGTCTCCAGGAGTATTTCCATTCAAAAAAAGTGAAGCCTAATTTATCAGTTAGTTGGTTCAACTTAACCCCAGCTGCATTACACATGGTATCTTTGGAGCTACGACAACCTCCCCAAAATACCCCAGCTTCCTCATTGAGACTTGGGCCCACATTGTCCAACCTAGTTCAGGCATTGAAGTCCCCTGCTACCAGTATATCACCTAAAGGGTAATTCAAGACCAAAGAGGAAAGATATTCCCGCAGCTCCTGCCACAAGACAGGATAGTAAAAAGGGGATTGAACCGTAGGAAGGTATACGTTTACTAAAAACAAAGTATACTGATTTGCTATCCCCAGTTCCCAGCCCACTACATAATTAGAACACCCCCCATAGAAGAGATCCCACAGTCCAAAGAAGACGATACCAACATTGCAAGACCACCACTATGTCTCCCCCTATGTAATTTACAAGCAGCAGCCACCGAGTGGATCTTAAATCCATCCAGCAGCAAGTCGTCCTTTTCCCATGTCTCCTGAAGAAGAATGATGTCAAAAGATTGCAACATAACTCTAAATTCAGGAATTGCCAGGCTTGACCTCCACCCTCCTATATTCCAGGACAGTATACAAAGCTCACCCTGGCCTCGATTGGCTAGAATAGGTAACAAGTTGTTCATAAACACAGCTTCTAATGATTGACTAGATGCAGGTAGAGAATCCCCTGAGATTGACTGCCCCTGCATTAACTGTTGGGCTGAATTTGGGCAGGGAGACACTGGCTGCTTCTGCTGAGATAGCAGAAACGGTTGGGAATCGGACAGAGACCCAGGAGGAGCAATTGCATTGAGCAGTTTTGTCTGAATTGATATTAACCTACCCAAAATAGTCCTCTGCCTAAGAGGTGAGGCAGCCCTGAACAATTCCAGGGTTGTCTCTTCCTTTTCCGCAGCCCGTTCAGCAAATAACAATCCATCATCGCCTGACTCAGATGAATGAAAGGAGTTAGAAGATCCAGATGGCTTTGGGTAAAGAAGGATGTGACCTATCAACTAAAGCAGTCACAGGTTGAACTGAGGGAAGGGGAAAACCAGGCCTCATAACTGGGGCTACTGCAGGATGAGCAAGAACTGAGGAGGGACAAGGGCTCTGCTGAATCACCAAAGATGGAACTGGTGCAGAGGCAGTGGTGTAGACTTTAATCAGTTGCACCCCCACTGCTTGAAACCGGTGTCTTGCATCCCAGATAAACTGGGCTATATTTGGATCTAAAAACTGAAGTTCCAAGCAGTCAGCCCTATCAGTACAGGGCAAAAATATTATACGGTCAATTTCCCTAGGCTGCAGGCTACTCCCAGTAATACAATTTAAATGTCTGACAACCAGAGATTTACGATTCCACCAAGGATGGAAACTGGGTCTCAAGGGATACACTTTCAGAACAATTGTCCTCCTGTGAACACATAACTTGCCAAGGCTTTTTGGCTGATGACCCATGCCTTCCCCAGCCCCAATACCTTCCCCAATTGAATGCACACAATTAGAGGTGCACTGACCAGGTGATACAGAATAAACACCTGCTGTCTGACTACTGTAAAGTGGTGGTGGGGCGGGGGGGAGAGGTGTACAAAAGAAGTAGCAACAGCAACAGAGGGAGGATAAGCCTTAGACACAGAAGGACTTTCAACTGGTCCTGAACTGTATATATCGAATCCTTATATTCAGCAATTTTGGAGAACAAAAGAGAAATTAATGAACTTATTAGAATACATTGTTCGTCAATAAAGTCAGAAAAGGCCCCCGAATCTGGTTTTTCCCCGCCAATAGCCTCCCTCTCAGAAGTACTGTGAGTGGAGTTGGATAGATCAGACTTGAATCATCAGCCCTTCCATCCTCCTTTACATGAGTCAGGGAAGTGTTCCCATTTGAATGACAAGAGCAGCCAACATCCACTTCCCTAGGGCCTGAAAAACCCATCTCCTTCAACTTCCTTTGCTTTAAGTTTGGTGTTCCTGGCTTTAGGGAGAGTAGGGTACATCATCCCCTCTTCTTTGCTTTCCTCCTAGGCATGGTACTAATTTACTAAACTAACCCACTAGTCCTGAAAGCTGGAATACCCAAATAAGCCCTAGCTCTTCCACAGAGCTTGAGTGCAGGCGGACCCTTAAGCCCTGAGTAGAACCCAAATGTTCCAGACAGAATAAACCCTAGCTCTTCCACGGAGTTTGAGTACGGGCAGACCCTTAAGCCCTGAGTAGAATCCAAATGTCCCATCCTGAATAAACCCTAGCTCTTCCACAGAGCTTGAGTGCGGGCAGACTATTGACCCCTGAAATTAAAGTTAAAAACTGCATGGAGGTTTATACTCAGCAATCACAGTCAACAGCGGAGACAAAAAGGGTTTCCTGCCTCAGCCTCACAAGGGCTGCACCCTTGTGTGTGCGGCTCCTACAGTGCTGCCACAGGCTGTCCCTCCGGCTTTACAGAGGCCCCACCGGAAGTGGGTGGAGCATTGGTCACCCTGCTCCGGACTCTGCAGGAAAGTTGGTAGGCAGGGAGGGGTCCCACAGTAGTCCCTTGGTTAATAGGCAACAACCCCGGCAAAGACACCTGCCACCTGCGCTGCTTTCCCCGCAGGCCCCTCCCCTGGACTCCACCAATTCCTTATGGATGGGTGTCTGCATCTCAGTTACTGTAAGAGAGAGTTGAATAAAATAATGTAACATGTCACCTACTATCTCTCCTAACAGCCATTGTCTTATCTAAGCCGCCTCTTTTGTTAGTATTCAAAATTCATCCTTTCATTTGCCATTCCTAAACATTTAAATATCAGCAACTCTCACATCTGACACAAGACCAAACATTTCTGCTTTACAAGACATAGAACAGTTCATCAGAAAAACATGCCATTCTGAACACCTTCCCAAATAGATCTAAGCAGAACAGCACAACAGATTGTGGCAATTAAAAGGGTCTCTCAAGCACTTCAAAACACAGGTACCTAGACTGTGTGTTTCATATTAATCCAAGCCCTCTCAAAGATAAAAATTGACATCAGAAGTTCCTTTGTTATAGTTCCATATTACCCTCTCCCCAAGCAAAATGAAACAGCCAAAGCAAATGAGAATTAGTACGCACATATATTTAAATATTCATGATAAGATTCTCATTTTATATGGTCCTGATATAACCCTTCTGGAGTAAAATCTGTCACATTAGAGGAACAAGTGAAGGCCTGACTATCTAATGAACAGAATTAAGCACAGTTCCCCTTGTTAAAACAGAGTGATTCATTAACTGCTGTGTAGATGCTGTTAAGTAGAAGTGGCTGAATCAGACTAAAGCCCATTATACTCTAAAGCAGGCATAGAACACAAAACAGGCATACTCCACCATTAAATGCCATTGGAGTTTTGCCATTAAGTTTAATGTGTGGAAGAATAATCCCAGAGAGAATTTAAGAGTTCACTTCCATATGAATGAGTACTACAGTGCAGGTTTCGGATTCAGAAGCCTCTTTCCTGTAAGTATTGGAGTGACTTGGACTAAACGTTGCGGGAAGTCTCTAAGGCCGCTTTTAGACGTGCAGCTGGGATCAGGCGCGGGACCGGCAAAACAGCCGCGGCGCTGTTTTAGACGAACCGGAAGCGGAAGTTGTGCACGTGATCCGGGGCCGCGCATTCTTTGCCGACCGCGAGTGAACCACCCTGATCTCTCTGGGGTGACATACGCAGCCGGAAAAGAATGCGCGGCGCCGGATCACACGCACAACTTCCACTTTCGGTTCGTCTAAAACAGCGCCGCGGCTGTTTCCCCGCTCCTGCACCTGATCCAGCTGCACGTCTAAAAGCGGCCTAAGACTTAATCATCCATCCATTAAAATTAGAGCTGAACTGAGTACCCTCAAAATTGAGTAACCCATCAAAATCAACAAAAACGAACAAAACACTCAAAATGGAAAAAATCAGGTGCTCATTTATTCAAATTTCGTTCGGGTCAAGCATGCTCAAAATACATTAAAAAAAGCACACAACCATTTTTTCTCTCTACCCATTTCAGCTCTAATTAAAATCAATGGGACATGGGCCTGTGGCTTCAGTGGGTAGCAAATCAAGTCCCTAATGTTCTATTGTTAAAAACACAAATTTCCCCTTTGCCTGTTCCAGCAGGCATGCCTAATGGCATGCTTCACTCCTTCCTAAACTCCCAGTAAAACAGCTTCTAAAAAACTTTTGTCCTGCAAATTAAATCAATGGACTGCCCGACTGGGCTACAGCTGGCTATCTTGTGTGGTAGCCCATTGTTCTCTGTCCAGTCTGGGTCATCATTAGCTGCCATGGCCACCCATCCTGGGGTGGGGGTAGGCAGGGCCAGCCAGCCACACATTTGTGCAGCGCCCTGACCCCTGTGTGAATGTTGGTTCTGCCGCCGGGCATGCAAGCAACACCCTGGTCGCGTTGTGGCATGATGGCAAACCGCCATCACATGTATTGACCCAAAAACTGATTCCTTCTTTTCATGACAATCATGATATTTAATTAGTGTCAGATTACAATATCTGCAGTAAGTGTTAATGCTAGTAATCGTTCAGCCTTATTGATCAGAGCTTTATTATCTTACAAATACTTAGAAACCTGAGTTGCCAGTCATGCCAAGGCTTAAGAGGCCAGTTACAAAAATTGGTCACCTACCTCAGTGAATTTGTTTCTGTTCTGTCATCCTGTCAGTGCTCCACAAGAGTAGCTCTGCGCATGGCCGACAGGAGGCAGAAGAAGAATTTTCGTTGTGCGCATGCATGGCTACCCTCCTCCTCAGTTGATGACCAAGCCGAGGATAGTCTCCATCAGTCTGTAAAATCTCATATGCAATCCATTAGAAACCTAATCCCTACTGGGGCCTTAACAGTGTATGCAATATTGCCTAATCACCTTAACTGGTAAAAACGTACGCGTACGCTTATCATTAACCTCAACTAGAATTAAGTGCTAATTGGTATCCCTGGATGCCCTGTCATATAGATAGGTGCTATTTGACAGGGAGGGCCGGAGCACTGACAGGATGACAGAACAGAAACAAATTCACCGAGGTAGGTGACCAATTTTTGTTTCTCCTTCTGTCCCCTGTCAGTGCTCCGCAAGGGATGTACCCAAGCCCGAAATTATGGGTGGGAGCAAACAGTCCTGGGAACCTCCAGAACCACCTGCAAGACCCTCCTGCCAAATGCCGCATCCGCGGATCTGAATAAGTCTAATTTATAATGCTTGACGAAGGTATGTGGGGAGGACCACGTTGCTGCCCTGCATATCTCATCATAGGAAGCCCTGCTCTTAAAAGCATAAGAGGTGGCAGCGCCCCTGACTGAATGCGCCTATATCTGTAGAGGAGGAACCTTGTTATTTGCCTTATAGGCCTCTATTATGCATTGTTTTACCCATTTGGAAATTAACACTTTACAAGCCTTCTTGCCACCATAACTTGGTCTGATGTTAATAAATAGGACAGATGTCGATCTGATTCCCTGAGTCCTTTTAATGTAGATCTTGAGCGCCCTCTTCACATCCAAGGTGTGCCAAACCTTTTCCTTAGGGTGAGAGGGCTTGGGGCAGAAGGAAGGTAACACTAATTCCTGGGCCTTATGAAAAGTAGAGTTTACCTTAGGGATGAAAGCCTCATCTATTCTAAGAGTGACAGATTGTTCGTTAAATGAGCAGTAATTGTCCTCTATAGACAAAGCTCCCAGTTCAGATACCCTTCGGGCCGATGTAACTGCCACTAGGAACACAACCTTAAGGGTCAACATGTATAATGATACATGCCGCATGGGCTCAAAAGGGGTTTGTGAGGGCATCTAGCACTAGACTAAGATTCCATGAAGGGCACCTGTGCATTACTGGTGCAGAGATATTACGTGCCGCCCGCAGAAACTGCTTAATATGTCTATGGGGGAAAATCTTTTTATGAGAAACTGATTATAATACCAACGCAATGGCAGCCGCCTGGCGGGCCAAAGTGTTCGGTCTCAGCCCTTTTTCTAATCCTTCCTGGAGGAACTGCAGAATCATATGTACCCTGGCCTGAGTAGGGTCCACCCCCCTGTTCCCTGCCCAACGAGCAAACATTTTCCAGGACGCCCCATAGGCTTTTCTGGTGGCTGGGCATCTAGCCTGTTGTAACGTACTGAGCACGGCCTCCGAGTAGCCCTGCGCTCTCAACGCTGTGTGTTCAAGTGCCATGCCGTCAGTTTTAATATGGCAATGTTGTCGCACCAGAGAGGGCCCTGGGACAGTAGGTCTGGTAGTAGTGGGAGATGCAGTGGATGATCCAGGCTCAGTTCCACCAGATCGGAGAACCATGGTCTCCTTGGCCAGTAGGGAACCACCAGGATCACCCGAACTTGTTCTTTGAAGATCTTGACCACCGTTCTGGCTATCAATGGTACCGGAAGGAAGGCATAAAGCAGGCCCTTTGGCCATTGTTGATTGAGTGCGTTTACCGCCTCCGCCTCTCCGTCCGTGACTTTTGACATGTACCTCCGTACGTGCTTGGAGTGTTTGACTGCAAACAGGTCCATTACCGGTTGCCCAAATCGCTTCGCCAAAGTCTGGAACACTTCCGGGTGAAGATGCCACTCGTGTGGGTCCAGCGTTTGTCGACTCAACCAGTCCGCTTGGATGTTGTCTGTTCCATTTACGTGAAGCGCATTTATCGATATTAGATTGCGTTGCGCCCATGAAAACAATCTCACAGCTTCCCGTTGGAGTATTGGGGACCTGGATCCCCCTTGATGGTTGATATAAGCTTTCACTGCTGTGTTGTCCGTGTAGATCAGTATATGCGAATTCCTTATGCTGGGGGCTAACTGTAGCAGTGCTAGACGAATGGCTCTGAGTTCCAGGAAGTTGATATGATGGGTGCGTTCTGAGGGGGACCATAGGCCCTGTACTGATGAGGACCCCATCTGGGCTCCCCAGTCTGTCAGGCTGGCGTCCATTGTTATGACTGTGCGAGTGGGATCCAACAGGGGGGTTCCGGCGGTGAACGTCTCGTCCCTTAACCACCAGGACATTGATCTTCGAAAACCTCTTGGAATTTGCACCCATGGATTGAGACCATTCGTGAGCTCTATTTGCATAGGCCTCAGCAGCTGTTGCAAGGGGCGAAGATGGAAACGTGCCCATTGTACTTGCTTGGTGCAGGATACCAGTAACCCGAGCAGTTGTGCTAGGTATTTTAGTCTTGCCTGAGATTGGTAGCTCAGTTGTGTTACCATTAACCTGATGCGCTGCTGTCTGTCCGTTGGTATGCGTGTGGTGCCTAAGGAAGTATCGATCAGCACGCCAAGGTGTTGCAGCTTGCGAGTCGGTACTAAGTGGCTGTTTTCCTTGTTGACCAAGAATCCGTGGCGTTCGAGATAAGCTATTGTCTTGTCTACCTCCGCTAGGGTCCTTTCCCTGGAATGGGCCCTGATGAGAAGGTCGTCCAGGTAGGGGTAGATGGGGACCCCTTCCTTCCACAGGTTCGCTATCAGGGGGATCAAGACCTTGGTGAAGGTTCTCGGAGCTGACGAGAGACTGAATGGCAGGCTCTGAATTGGTAATGGTCCCCCTGATAGCAAAAATGCAGCCACTGGCGATGTGGTTCCGCTATCGGAATATGGAGGTACACGTCCTTGAGATCCAAGGACGCTAACCAATCTCCGCTCCTGATGACCTGGCAAATAGACGAAACTGTCTCCATTTTGAACCGCTGATATCGCACTGTTTTGTTCAGCGATTTCAGGTCCAGTACCGCTCTCCAGGTCCCTGTCTTTTTGGGAACTAGAAAAAGGATGGAATATAGTTCCAGGCCCCGTTGGATCGCGGGTACCTGTTCCACTGCTCCTATTGTGAGGAGTCTCTGTATCTCCAGGAGCATTGTTCGGTGTTTTTGTGGTTTTGCTGAGCGTGGGGAAGCAATAAAACTGTGTCGGGGTGTGCCTCTTAGTTCGATGCTGTAACCGTGGGTTACACAGTCCAGAACCCAGGCGTCTAATATTGACTCTGCCCAATAGTTGGAGAAATGTTGAAGCCTGCCCCCCACCTGCATTGTCCCCGGGCAGTCATGCATCAGCTTTTCTTGTCTGGGGGAAGGGCCTTGGGCGCTGTTTGTCGTGTCTGGGCCCTTGGCCTCTTGACCCTCTGCGTGGGTTGAATCGATTAGGTTGGTCGAACCTGTACTGTCCCTGCCTATGAAAAAGACCATACCCGGAACTATATCCTCCCCTGTTTCTGAGGTAAGGGGCCCGAAATGGCATCTTTTTTGCCGCCATTTGCTGCAGGTTTCTCTGTTTTGATTTATCATTAGCGTCTGCCAGGACACTATCCAGACAGACACCAAATAATTTGAATCTCTTATAGGGGATTGGCAGAGAGTAAGTTTTTTGCAGTGGGGTCCCCCTGCCAGGTTCTAAATCATAATTTACGCCTTCCAGCTACAGCTGTTGCCGCCGCCCTTGCAGACCAGGACATGGCGTCCACTGTAGCATCTGCAAGGAATGCTGTTGCTAAATTAATCCGAGCAGACAGGACCTGTGCCCTCCTGTCAGAGACATTTGGGCCCTGAGCTTCCTGGGTCCATGCTAACAGTGCTCTAGCCACATATGAGGAAATTAGATTAACCCTCATAGCTGTGGAGGAACAGTCTAAACCCCTTCGTAAGGAAGCCTCTATGCCCCTGTCTGTGGCATCCTTGGGGTAACAGTCCCCTTCTGTGGGGAAAACCGTTTGTTTGACCACTGATACCGCTGCTGCATCAACCTTCAGGTTTTTTAGTAATGGCTCCTTTTTTCTGGAGATGGCATATAAACAGGACTGAATCTTATTCATCCTCTTTGCTTTGTCAGGCTGTTTCCATTCCTCCAGTATTAGTTTCTCGAAGGCCTTGTCTAACGGGGCCCTCGAGTCCCTGCCATGGACGGATGGAATGTACTCTCGATCATCCTCCTCTTGGGAGTCTGACGAGGCCTCTTTTGGGGGCTTTTCAACCAGGTGTAGAGTCTTAATTACTTGGGCTATAAACTCGTCCCTGCATGGGAGGGGGAATTGTCTTTCCTTATCCCTGGGGTAATGATATTCCACTGAGATCTGGTCATCCAGATCCTCCCACTCTTGGTCAGATTCGCAATCAGATTCAAGGCCCAGGCCTGATTGGTCCTGCTCCCTAGGCCTCTTGGCCTGCACTTCAGCCTCACTCTCATCAGCAGAGTGCTGTGGAGATCTGAGGAGTTTTGTAAAAGAGCCCCCTGGTGGTCGCTTGCCCCTCTTTGCCGCTTTGCCTGATGATTTTCCCGCCTTTTTTGCGGTTGTGGCAGAGGGGGAGGGGATGTCAGGGCCCTTGCCCTGAAGCTCCCACAAACTGTCTAGGGATTTCTGAATTTTTTCCATGGATGCCGCGAGGGACGTGACATCCATGGTTGAACTGCCCTGTCCCGGTGCTGCCTGAGGCACTTCTGCGACAGGAGCTCCTTCCATGGTGTGGGCCAAGAAACAAACGGGGAAGGGGAGAACCCCGGCTGGAGAATGCGCCTCACTGGGCTTATTCACAGTGATCCCCTGGTCTGAGGTCGGGCGCGGCACCCAGTTAGGCCCGGTCCGACTCCTGCGCCGTGTAGCTGTGCGCGGTTAGGAGGGGGGAGGGGTCACCGACTCCCCCGATTACTGTATTCAGGTTCCCGGGCGCTTTGCGCGGCAACCTGGAGTGGCTTCCCCCGATCTGGCGGGCAATGGAGGGGGAGGGGGAGGGGAGAGGTTGAAGTTCGTCCCCGATGCCCCCGAACTACAGCTCCTGGGCGCTTTGCGTGGCAGCTTGCTCCGGGTCCGGATCTCACCGGTACCCTCGCCGCTGTGACTGGTGCTGCTCTATTACCAGCACGCTCAGTTCCTCTTCTTAGATAGATCTCTTAAGTTGTTTATCTCTTCTTTTGTCTCTTCTGCTGGGAGAGCCGTGGCTCACCTCCTGACAGCCGAAGGCAGAAGTTTCGACTGAGGAGGAGGGTAGCCACGCATGCGCCCAACAAAAATTCTTCTTCTGCCTCCTGTCGGCCATGCGCAGAGCTACCCTTGCGGAGCACTGACAGGGGACAGAAGGAGAAACGCTGTGGATCTGAACACCCTCCACTTATAGCATTCTTGACCACAGTGGGGGTATGTACTAGCTGCAGGGTAAGAACTTAAGTAGGGGTGAGGAACCTTTTTTCCATAAGCCAAATCCATCCAACAACGGGTTTTTTTGTTTTGTTTTTCTTTTCTTTTTTTACCCCACTCCAATTTCTGGATCTGGCCTGTGGATCTAAAGCACTGAAAAAGTGAGCTCAGGAGAAGGGAGTGGAGATAAGGGCATGCATTTGAGGACAGGGGATGGACCTATGACAAAGATCCATGTTCTGGATCCTCCACTTCTTTTACCCTTCCTGAATGCATCCCTTAAGCACCCCACCCCCAACTTCTGTCCAGCCCATGAAGTTTGTACTAATTTTCAAAGTGACCTATGGGAGGAAAATGGTTCTTCACCCCTGGCCTAAGCTGGATGGGAGGAAGCCAGGCTCTTATTCAGCTGAGGTGCATTAGAAATTTGAACCACACTTTTTCTTTAAATTATCATCTCCATGTGTCATTGCTTTCTTGATATTTAATGACTAGCTGCTGTGAGGAAAGAGCCTGAGGCAAAATCAAGGCTGCTTCATGTAGTGATAGGTCATTAATATTACCGACAAGCACACAGCGTGAGGCATCAGCATTGGACTGTGGGAGCTCTTTTCTTGTTTGCTTAAGTGATTCTTTGTTTTAAGAAATAATTCTGACTTCCAATAATGGATGTAAATAGCTACATGTTTGCTAGACGAGATAGCTTCACACGTATAAAGTTGCTTGAGTGTGAATGTTTACATGAAATAGATTTATTCCTGTAGGTTATTTATATGTATATATATATATCCACTTTGAGGTTCTCAGGAATGGGCAAAACCGCTCCCCAGGAGGGGTGCACTCTGCTGGGCTACTACCCAGCTGTGGATGTGGCACCAGAAAAGGTTCACAGTAAGGCTGAAACAGGATCTCAGGGCTTGTTCTGTTCTGGGATGAACTGAGCACCAGGATCTGCTTGCCAAAAAATTAGTTTAAATAGCCTGAAAAGCACCCAGCCAGCTCTTGTCCATTTCAAAGACCAATTTCCACCTCCCTGCCAAACAGCTGTTTGGCAGCATGGGGGGTGGGGAGGGGAAGCACGCAGCCCCAATCCTGGCACTTGCACTCCTGGAGCTCCTAGCGTCCCGGTCACTACTATCTACTCCCTTCTCCTCCCTCTGCCCATGAGTTGCACAGCTAAGCCTCGGGACTTCTCCACTTAGCTTTTTTTGCCGGGAGCAGGGACCAATATCAGAGGTATGCATGCGTCATGTGCTCACCATATCGGTCCCCCTGGGAACCAAGGGGAGCTGCAGTTCATGCAGGCATCAGAGTCCAAGGCACACGGGCAGCAAGCGGAGAACAGTCCAAACAGAGCCCCGCCCAATGCAGACAGGGGGGATCCCCCCCCCCCACACATACACACACGCACACATGGTTCCTACTCA
Organism: Sphenodon punctatus; assembly: GCA_003113815.1. NCBI lineage: Eukaryota > Metazoa > Chordata > Lepidosauria > Sphenodontia > Sphenodontidae > Sphenodon > Sphenodon punctatus. Next base: position 1,490,705 of record QEPC01010495.1, read on the forward strand.
AACACATGACCCTGGCACCCCCATTGCTTCCACCTACTGCAGTTTCAGGGGCTCACTGAGAAAGTTCAGAGAGACAGCAACTCCGTGTTTGCCCTTTGCCCCAGGTTTTGGTCTGCAAAGTGTACTTCTGGATCTGCCTGCTCCATGTTGAACATCTGCTGGGAGTTCTTCAGACAGACAGGTAAACCTGGGGGTAACAGGGGCTTGCATGGGCAAATGTAGAGCAGCTCTCTGGTTGCACCCACTGACACACTCATACACACTCTCCCACTTCCAGACACACATTTCCTCTTACAAGCACGCAGAACCAGAACTCCTGGGTTTGTTCCGTCTCACACAGACACATTGGTTCCCCACAACTCACATCCACACACAAGCACTCCTCCCCACTCTCTTTCTCTCAAGTGCACAGAGAGAGAGAGAGAGAGAGAGAGAGTCAAAACACACTGGTACAACCTGCAGGCACCTTGTCCCTCACTTCCTGCTGCTCCTGAGCCAGAACAACTCTCCCCTGGCCCCCAGCCTTGCTAGGGCAGCTTGGGTTGCTTCTCCTTCCCTTTCAGGGCAGAGGGCACAGCTTCTCCTGACCCTTCTCTCTTCCTGAATTACCAGCAGTGATGCCACAGGCCCTTAAACCCCTCCACACTCCGGACATGACCGGCAGTAGTAGGCCTGAAATGAAAAACCTTGGCGAGTGCTCTTTGAATTGGAAGCAGGGCATTCACTGAGATTTGCGTGGTGACAGGGAGAAGCCTAAGGGGGCTGAGAGCACCAGCCTATGGACTGGGTGCGGGCATGGCAGAGCCAGCCCAACAGAGAGTATGCCAGCCTGAGGACTTAACAGACTGGGTTCTGCTTGAGAAAGCTGGGCAGGGGCTGGGTATAGCCAGCCCAGCTGGAAGACAGAAAAGAGCTGGAAAAACCCAGAATGACTGGGGAAGCTACTGTCCCTTTAAGGGATGGAAGTGTCGAAAGTCCTGGCAAGTGACTAAAAGTCCTGGGAAATTATGAAAAGTCCCAGAAAATGCTGGTAAAAAATGATGGAAGCACTAAATTATGAGAAACTGATGAAATACTGACAGACACTTGCAAGCAGTCCTGAAAGTTACGTATTTCCCTTCGGAATGGGAACACTTGCTCTAATCTCAGCCCTAACCAGCAGAATGGACCCCTCACAAAGAGCTGTGCTGTCCATTCCTGAGAAACCCAAAAGCAAATATCTGAATGTGGACCCAAATAACAGTTACTGTTTTATCAACAGATATGGTTCAAACTGGGTGAAATCGTTGGATATGATATTCACTGTGGATATTCATTTCAGGATTAAAATCCCCTGTAGTTTGTCAAATTCTATATCCCAGGCCACATTCTTAGCTTGTGTAAATCAGAGTAGCTCCCTTGTGGTGAATATACAGATTCATACCATCGGAGGAGCTGACCTTCTCATTTAAAACACCAGGGTATAGTACACTAAGCTTGCTTCCTGATATTCCTGAAGTAATGTTAGGGTTTAAAAAACTCAACTCCTTTAGCTGTTCTGCAAACTTACTGTACTTCCTGTAAATATTAACTGTAGCAAACCTAATTAGATTGTAAGCTCTAGGGCAGGAACCGTGTCTATCTTATTCTCTGTAAAGCGCCAGGTACATCGCTGGCGCTATATAAAAGCTTATAATAATAATAATATTAATAATAATAATAATTAATTAGCATGGCTAGTTAATAATGCAGGTTTCTATCCTTGTATCTGTTGGAGAAACCACAAACATTGCTATTTTTCTATGTCAAATCCATTTTTTCTTCATATCAATAACCCCAAACAATTCTCACTATGCAAGGCATCTGATGGTGCTACCTGTTGTTGTTGTTTTTTAAAAAACCTAAATGTAGCACCATGCTTTCTGCATTTGAGACAGTTGGTCTGAAAATATAAGCACAGTGAATGGTGCTTTGTAATGAGAGAGGTTGACTGTTCACTAGTTTTTGCAGTGAAATGTCAGAGTTTTCATACTGTGATGGAAATGATCCTCACTAACCTAGATCTTGGAAACAGATAATTATCCCAGAACATGAAACGGAATTAACATGCACTGAAGCATGTCATGAACATTTCCTAAAGCAAATATAAAAGGTAATTGCTGCCTGGGTACAAAGTAACAAGAAAGGTTTGGCTCACTTCCTTCAGACAATTTAGAGAGGTCACTGTTTACTTACTTAACCCATAAAAACATTCGGCTTATCAAAATGGTACCATTCAAAGACTGACAGAGTGCGACCAACCTGCTGATTGCAGGCCCTTCTCATTTCACACTTCCTAAGTCTGATCAAATAGAATATTCTTGTCCTATTATTAGAACTAGGCTAAAACCTGACAAAAGGGAGTGTCAGGCTAAACAGGGCCACCACATCACCGGTTAAACCTGAGCAAGAATTAGTAAGTGCTCTGCTCAAATTGTGCTTGCACACCTTTTGTAACTCTACTGACTGCAGTAGTGCTGCATTCATGTAACTGAGGATATAATTTAACCTGTGCACTTCGCTCCTCCTCTGTCCCCTCTCTCACCCTTCCACGCCTTCCCTGCTCCCCTAAGCGCCTTCGTCCCTTCTCACTTGCTGCCCCCCATGCCTGGAACTCCCTCCCTGTCCACATCCGCCTTGCCCCCTCCCTTCAGACCTTCAAATCTCTCCTTAAAACTCACCTCTTTCGCTCTGCTCTGTCTGACTCTTTATCCTGCTGAGCCACTATTCCTATACCTACGATCGGTTTACCCTTATCCTTGCAACATGGACCTGCCTGCTGTCATTCTCATCGTAACTAAGCCAAGTACGTGCACTTGAGACCTCGCATCTTCATGAATGTTAGACCCCTTGTCTCTCCCTCTGTTCCCCTTCCTAAGTCTCTCCCCCAGCTCCTGTCTCTCAGATTGTAAGCCCTAGGGGCAGGGACCCTGTCTATTTTATTACTTTGTAAAGTGCCAGGTACACTGCTGGCGCTATATAAATGTTTGTTAATAATAATAATAATAATAAAACCCTAACTAAGCAGAAATTAGGCCATCTTGAATATTACAATATACATACTGAATTTTGGCTTATTATTATTGCGCCAGCAGCCTGCATGGCCCAGAACAGTCGATTAATCGAGATTTATTTGTATCCAGCAATTTGATATAACAAAGAAACCATTCAATATGAACAAAATAAATTTAAACGAGATATAAAATATAAAATTGTAAAATATAGTTAAAACAGCAATCATATTGGTAATATCAATATGACTAATAACAAGGTAAAAATCCCACGAGGTCAAAAGAGGACAAGGGTTACAATACTCCATATCTTAGTGATACTCTATATCTTATAACCAATAACAATATATAGGCTGTCCCCCTTGATATCATTGAGTTTGGCAGCTGTAATAGATCCCGAAGCTTTACTCCTTAGATATATCCCATCCTCTCTCTACGAGTTTAAGGAAAAAAGCAACTGCTTTGGTTTGATCCAAATCTGCAGATACAAGTAGACTAATCAACCTTTCCTCTGGAGAGAGGGAGGAATTCTGAAATAAAGGATCCAACCACGCTTTCCTAAAATCCTTGTATCGAGGGCAGGAGAATAAGACATGATGGAGAGAGTCTCTATTTCCTGCAGCTCACAGCTGCAGGTTCTATTACAGTAGGGAATTCGCTCCCTTCTACCTCTCACTACCTCAGTTTCCAGCAGATTAAATCGGAAGAGGGTTATCAGTCTCCTTAAATTGGAATTCTGCAGTTGAAGAAGATAGTGCTCCAAGGCGCAGTTGAATTTAACCTGCAAATACATTGGGGCAATAATCATAGTTGCCACAATAGCTTGCAGATCACTCCTTACAGCTAAATCTCTAACTTTCCATTTGAGTTCAACCCTATCTATGGTATATTCTGGAACATCGGTATCATTCAGAGGGAAAGAAAGATTAGCAGCCAGTTTCTTAATACCCCACCACCATTTTTTGTTCAATACCTTGGTGTGCCTTTTGTTCCAGATAACACTGGTATGCCAAGAGCGAGGTCTTCCCATGGGATAACTTATACCAAAACAGTAAGGCTGTGAGATTACATTGAGACTGTACTGTTAGGAAACCTGTTTCTAATCGAAGCATAGGAAGAGGTGTTGCTCTCGGAGCTCTTAGAATACACCTAAAGATGACGTTTTGGGGCAGTTCCCATCTAGGGGCATAACTATAATACGTTAATTCTGTTCTGTAGAGGAGTTGGGGGAGAATCTTGGCTTTCAAAATGCCAATTACTAAATCGAGAGGAGCCACAGGAGCAGAACCATATAGCCTTCATATTCCAGCAGTTGACTGAGATGCCTTGGCTGCCCAACAGTCTTGATTAGCCCTCCAAGTTTGAGTTGCTGAGAATATAAGCCCCAGATAAGAATGGTGAATTACCTGGGATAATTCTTGTGAGCCAATCCTCCATCTGTAGTTTGGGCGGGTCATACCCAAACTCGTAATTTTGGATTTACTAACATTCACTGCCCTACGATTTTGCATTTTGTATGCCCAGAACAGTCATGGTGAGAGATCCCTGCCCTGAGAGGCTTGCAATCTAGACTGGATGGGGTGACAATGGGTGGGGAACATAAGGAGAGACAGGGATACATACATGAAGCTGACAAATTTCAGGTTCACATGTTTAGCTTAGTTACGAAGGGAAGAGGGGAGAAGTTTAAGAAGCATCAGTGAGCAGTCTATGGGGGTGAAAAACTAGGAAAAGTATGACAGCAGAGGTAGGTTTTCAGGAAGTATTTAGAAGTTGAGAGGGACAAAAAAGAACGTATGTTCAGGGAGGGAGTTTCAGTTCCAATTATTTTAAAGAATAATTTTAAAATAACAAGTTGTTGCATGAAGCAAGCACTTAACCTACTGAAGCCAGATTTTCTACCAAAGGGATCATGTCTCCCTTCCAGATGCACCTTTTCTATGACATATTGTGGCCTTACTTATCTTCTGGCCCTCTGACTCTGTCAAATTTGGTTAACAAACATCAGCTTGAGGATTCCAATACTATTAAGGGGGCAGTGCTCAGTGGGGATATTTCAACTACAAAAGAGGCCAAATCTCCCCTTCAGGAGTAGCAATTGTGAAATTTTTAGCCTCTACTTACATTTGGGCCTTCTGCTCATATACCAAATATGGCTGCAATAGGTGTGTGGGATGAAATGTTGTCAAGTGGGGGCATACACACATGCTAATGAAAGGAGAAAGATCAAAAGTTATTAAGGGGATGCACACACACTAAAGAAGAAAGAAACTGAGCGCCACTCTCCAAGTTGGCACAAAATAAATGCACACCTATCTCTGCAATTGAATCTTCAATATCCAAGTATATTAATGTCATCTAATGGTAACAACTGATAACCAGAAACAAGAGATTGTTTCTGGTTATCAGAATTGTTTATGGTGGTCCATTCAATCAACCAGATTGTTTATGGTGGTCCATTCAATCAACGCAGGCTAATGTGCTTCTGTAGAGACATGGGGCACAATTCAATCCTAATTTGCCCAGGTGTGCAAGGTGATCGCTCATGAGTATAGTGTGCACCAGAGTGCTTTACAAGATCTAAGTGGGCACCAAATCCTCATTCATAGAATTAGACATCATTACACATTATGTATTCTCACTTGCGGATGCAGCGTCATCTACAGAGCTCAGCACAGCTTCTTCACTTGCTCTGCACTAGAGTTGCCACCTCCCTGATTTTGATCCAGAGTCTCAGGCTCCAAGGAAATTCTAGATTTCTGTAGGTCCCCTCATAACCTGGAGGAATCAGGGCTGGAGGGGCACATCAGAAATGGGGTGGGCCATAGGGACTTTTCTGCCCCCTTTCCAATGTGGCTCCGCCCTTATCATGATGTCCTGCATGACATCCCCCTTTCCCCACCCCCTCCAAGTGAAAGCTTAGAAGGAGGGGTTAGAGCTGGTGGAAAACCAGCCATCCAAATCAACAAGACCCAATTTGTGCCGGACATTCACACTACTTTTTGCATTTGGGATTCTTTTCACCCATTCACCACTTTTGGTATCTTCATCAGCAAGTTTCTGAAATTTTCGGCACTTTTGACCAAAATGCCGAACGATTTCCCAACAAATGTTTAAGGTTCCCCAACATAAGGAAAGAGGCAAACGGGCCATTTCCAACAAAGATGGCATTCGCCATAAATTGGTGGTTCAGCACTTAGGTGTAGTCTGACCACTTGTAATTATGCCCCGGAGACAGTGTGTTCAAGGCTCCCACATTACAGGCTTCTGACCATGGTTGTGCTGCACAATGATGCCTCTCACTGTGTATGAGGATTTGGCATCCACTTAATTCTAGTACAGCTGTTTGGTAAGCAGTTAATGACTGCATCACTTTCTTGTGCACCTGGATGAACAAGGATTGTGCCCTTCGTATGCTGAATAACAAGCTGCCATAACCTTGTAGGGAAATAGGCTTTTCCAGCTGAGTGCCTCACACGGGACATAGTAATAAAGCCAACCCTAATTTTGTCTCTCTCCACCACACACACTCCATCCTCTCATTCTGGCCCTGAAACATAGGATGTAGGACTCAGATCCACTTTTTACTACAAGGAACCTCATCATAAGAAGTTGAACACAAGAACTGCTGTACTGGGTGTGGTGAGAAACTGGTGGACAGGATCCTCAATCCATAGACCCAGTGGGACTCAGGGACATAGCCAAAGGGGAGAGAGTTGAGGGGCCTATGTCCCAGTTCAAGGCCAGTGCCCTCCTATTAATTTCTCTTTTCTGCTTCTTTCCTCTCTCACCCTTCTAGTTGCCCCCACACCCCAATAGGAAAGTGCCCCTGTTCAAGAGACCTTGGTTATGCTACTGGTGGGATGGGTAGAGAATAGGGGCCACCGGGATTGAAGTTGTGCCCAGGGTTTGAAAAAGGCTAGATAAACTCTGGGTGAACTCATACATAACTCTTCTAAACTCCAATGACTGTGGGGCCTTGGAAGCTGTATAATCAGCCCTGGATGATCCCCTGATCACTGTTGCGTGAGAGTGAGACACTCCGAGTTCCAATCCCGCTTTAAACTCGGATCTGACAAATAGATCAGATCTAAACATCAGGTCAGAGTTTAAAGCGAGACTGGAAATCGGAGTGCCTCACTCACATGCAACAGTGATCCGGGGATCATCCGGGGCTGATTATACAGCTTCTGAGGCCCCACAGACATCGGAGTTTAGAAGAGTTACGGGTGAGCTCACCCCTAGTGTCACCCAGGTTTCTCAGACACCTGAATGTAAACAATAAATTTATTTGTTTATTTCAGTTTTTATCCCACCCCTAACTCAGGGTGGCTAGCATCATAAAAGACATAAAATACAAAATAAAACTCACAAACCTCCGTTAAATAGTTATAAACACACACACACACACACACCAGGATCTGTCCTTGCCTGTTAAATGCCTGGCCAAATAAATAGGTCTTACACTACCTCCAGAAGATGTTAGACTAGGGCCGTTTTTAGACGAGCGCGGCGGCGCCCGCGCTTGTTTCCAAAAAAGCCGGCAGCCCATTCCACACGAGACGCTGCCGCCGAATACGCGCATGTGCGGCCTGACGCGCATCCATTTCCAGCCGCGTCTGACCAGCCTCGATCGCCGACCCGGTCAGTTCGCGCACGGAAATGGATGCGCGTCGGCCGCGCATGCGCGTATTCGGCGGCAGCGTCTCGTGTAGAACGGGCTGCCGGCTTTTTAAAGAAACAAGCGCGGGCGCCGCCGTGCTCGTCTGAAAACAGCCTAGGGCTTAGGCAAACATCCAAGGGAAGGGGGTTCCAGAACTGTAGACCAGCCACCAAGAACGCCTCTCTGTATGCCTGTGTTGTATGGACCTGGGCCAGTGATGGAACAAGTTGCGAGAGGGTGCTCTCGGCAGTTATTAGAGGCTGCAGAGGGACATAAGGAGGAAGGTGGTCCTTTAGACATCTTCAATGATAGCAGCAAAAATGCTGCTTCAGGGCTGACGCTCTGTACCCCAAATATCCGTCACTGGCTCAGACAAATGCTCTCTCTAACTTGGGCCCTTTTCAAATGGGTATGGGTGTGTGGAGGAATGGGTAGGTGGCGCGGTAGGTGAGCGGTGCATGGGGGCATGTTCCCACGGACCCCCCACCCTCCTCCACCCACCTCCATGCACAGAGCATCGGGCATTGGCACCCATTGCTCCATGCGTGGGTGATGGGTGGAGCATGGGAGCACACACACACGGCACACGGTGTTCACACGGGCGCCCACCCATCCCCCCCGCACCCGCCATGGCATTTGCACGGGCGCCCCCCCGCACATGTGTGCGAGAGGGGGCATGTGAAAAGGACCATTGGTGACCATTGGTCTGTGCGTGGGTGATGGGTGGACGTGGGTGGAGTGCGAGAGCGCACATGCACGCCCACCCACCTACCAGCCATGGCGTTTGCATGGATGCCCACCCATCCCCCCCGCATCCACCGCAGCGTTCAAATGAACTCTCCCCTCACCCGCACACGTGGGTGGGAGGTGGGGGGTGTCCATTTGAAAAAGGCCCTAATCTAATTCCTGACTTGCCTGACAAAGGACCCTGTGAAATCTGCAAACCTGCATAACTCCACCAACTGTAGTTGATCCAATAAACGATATCACTGGACTACTTTGTCTCTATTGCCTATCTAATTCAGTGTCCCATCTCCAGCAGTGTCCTCTAGAAGATGCTTTAGTGAAAGTGTACAATAATCCACCAAGCAATTGCAAGTGAGAATTGTGGAGAATTAGGCACCAGTCAAGTCCCACTTAATTTCAACCTACAAGTCAAATACTAAAAGTAATTAAAATACCAAAGTTGTTTATTTCTTTCACAGGTCCTGAATATAAACAGAAGTCAAAGTAACCAATTTTTTTAGGTCTTCTCAAGCTCTATTCCCTGCTTGTATAAATAAAATAATATGCTTTTAGACGAAATGGTTAAATAATAGATCATAAAACTTGGAGAAGCATTTTTAAATTTGTTTTTGCAGAGTATAATTCAGAATTAGTAAATCAGAACGGATAGTAATGGAAAGCAAGACTATTATTATAAACCAATGTTAATAACTTAAGATTCAGAGAGTGCACACTCCTATTTCACTTCCATGGGGCAATCCATTAACTTGAATAAATATATTTGCATGTTTAAAGACACTCAGAGATGGTTAGCTCAATCAGTATCAAACTGATCAGGCTATTAGCACACTGCGGAAGTATAGCTACATTAAAAATAGCCACTTTTCACAACCTTTCAAGACTTAGGCCCTTTTCAAATGGGCTGCTGTGTGGGCGGGGGATGCTGACTATCTATATCTATTGCCCTGTCTCTAACCTTCCTTTTTAGGGAAGGTTATTGAATGGGTGGTTGCCTAGCAGCTCTAGGTTCATCTCGATGCTATTGGATTCCTGGACCCATTTGAGACAATTGTTCATCCAGGGCGTAGCACCAAGACTGTGCTTGGGGTCTTGGTTGATGACCTGTGCCTGGAGATAGACAAGAGGAACTGTGCCCTGTGGGAGCTTGCTCGCTGTCCCCCTGGGACCTCCCCTATGGTGTCCCACAGGGTTCCATCTTATCTCCCCTTTTGTTCAATGTGTATCTAAGACTGCTGGGCAAGATCATGCACAGGTTTGGAGTGAAGTCCTAACTCTAAGTATGCTGATGGCACCCAGCTCTACCTCTTTTTTTCATCCAACCCAGGTTCTGCAGTCTCAGTGCTAACCCAATGCCTGATTTCTATTGGGAACTAGATAAGGATGAACCAATTGAAGCTGAATCCAGATAAGAATGACATGGTGATGATTGGCTGATCCTGTGACTTGGAGGTGATTGGGAGCCCTCTTATTAAGGGGGTCTGGCCCTCTCTGGTTTCCCAGGTTTTCAGCCTTGGAGTGCTTCAGGACCTCTTTCTTCACCTGGAATATCAGGTTGCAGCAGTGACCAAGAACTCCTGCCGATGCACCGAAATAAGACAGGACACCAAGAGTTGGGTTTAAATGGCCGCACTCTTTATTAAACCAAATTGTATGAATTGCAGTCAGGTGGGGGAAATCGTCTAGAGTGATGTGATGTTGAGCATCATCCTAAAATCAACCAAATGTGTGGTTTTGATGTACCATCGATTACCACCCCTCAAACCAAACAATGTCTCCCCCTCGTTGTGGCATTTGCCACGTGCGAGGAGGACCAAGCTCCTTCCGGAGCTGAGTAAGGAGGAATGGGCCTGCAAGTGGGGAACCATATGTCTCCCTACCACCCTCGCTGACCCCCCCTCCCAGGGATTCCACCCCACCGGTTGCCATACCCCTGCTTTCCCAGTAGGTGTGACCTCCCTACCTCTTAAGGAGATGACTCGTGCTTATCAACTTCTAACCTATGATTTGATCCTCACTACTGGACCCCTGCCAGAGTGCGACGAATTTTGAGCAGGCACAACACACCCATGACTCTAACAGTGTGGCTAACCAATTGCACCAATTACTAAGCATTGCGAGGAAGGTGAAAAAACTGGGAAACCTTGATAATGGCCAGATTAGGATTCCTTCAAAAATTCCTTCCTGGCCCACATCACAACCGTCAATGTTCACAGTGCTTAGGGGAGGGTGGGCAGGTGCTGTTTCTCCGTTGGGCTCCTGCCTGCAAGTGAAGCTGGAGCCGTTTTCGCCGCAGAGTTAGCTCCGCCCCGGATCATGCCCACGTGGGCCCCTTGCAGCCTATCAGCAGCGCCAGGACTACCTAGCAACCTCGGCAGGGTTCCAGCGCTCCCACAAGCGCAGCCGTTTCACTGCACGGGGCTTGCAGCCCCAGCGGCCTTGGAGAACTCCCTGCCGTGTCCAGCCTCCTGTCCCAGGCGGACATGGCAAGGGTCCTGCTGCCCCCCACGTGTGGGGGGAGTGGAGGCAATTTTCACCAACTTCATCTGGTGATGAAGTTGCGTCCCTTTATTTCTGACACAGATCTGACCACGATTATCCATGTTTTCATTACCTCAAGGCTAGCCTACTGCAGTGTGCTCTATGTGGGGCTACCCTTGATGACTGTTTGGATGCTTTAGCTGGTACCAAACGCAGCGGCCTGGCTCCTTTTGGAGATAGGTCGCCACAAGCACATTACACCTGTGCTCTACAATGTGCACTGTCTGTCTATAACCTTCTAGGCACAATTCAGTGTGTTGGCTTTGACCTTTAAAGCCCTAAATGGCCTGGGCCCCACATATCTCAGAAACCGCCTCTCCTTCCATGCTGCATTGCAGCCCGTGCATTCGGCTGGGAGAGCTCTCTTGTGAGTACCACCATTCAATCTTGTCCACACGACAAGAGCCCACAGGGAGGCATTCTCTGTTTCAGCCCCAGTAGTAAGAACTCTCTTACCCCGGATGTCCGCCAGAGCCTGAGCATATTTTGGATGGAGTGTAGAGCTTTTCTCTTTGGCAAAGTATTTGGCAAGCAGGATTAGGGGTTGGGGATGCGATGGTTCTGGATGAGGGTGTGTGTTTCTTTTAATGAGATTTGTATAGGGAGTTTTATTATATATCAATTTTGTGTGTTTTATGTAAGCTGCCCTAAGCCGAAGGGGAAGGGCAGGGTAGAAGTCTGAATATATAAATGAATGGCCCCACCTACTCTCTCCCTTTTGGTTCTGTTCCAGCTTCCCATCAGATTGATTGAATGGTCTTCAGTTGTTGATTGCAAGTAGAGCTAATGTTTTCATATTAACAAATATTATTTGCATTTTCAGATAGCCATCCAACTAGCCATACAATTATTTGTCACTGAAAAAATATTTGCATATCTGCTTATTCAGTTATTTCAGTCACTTTGATATTCCACTCACTCCATTTTGCCACTTTTAGCACCAAAATAATCAAAGTTCTGAAGTGAATGAAATGAAATAATAATAATAACAATAATAGTAATAATAATAAACAACAACAACAAAAATAATTTTATTTATATACCTCTCACCCACCAAATGGCATTTGGAGCAATTCACAACATAAAGCAAAATACAGTAAAACAATGTAAAATCCATTAAAAAAAATAAAATAGAAGATGAAGCGTGAAGACAGAATGAATCAAAATAACTGAACTGAAATAGCCAAAAATACCAGGATGACCAAAATAACCAAACCAAGATAGCCAAAATGGATATTTTATTTAGGAAACAATGGGTGATTTCAGACGTTACATGGTCCCAATTCACCACAGTGGATTCCCAGCGGGGGTGAACCGAACAACCACACCCTGTGGTCAAAAAAAGCCCCGAACAGATGTGACGGGACCGGGACCACGGCAGGGAATCGGGCCGCCAGATCACGGCTCGGGGCAGCGCAACAGGCGTTACGCCGATCCCGGGCCAGGCCGTGGTCAAAGCACCCGGAAGGCGCCGGGGCAGCTCGTCCCAACTGCTGATGTGTGCCCTTTAAATCTCCCTCCCCGGCCTGTGTTGTTGCTGGTTGCCTGGCAGCAAAGCTGCATGCTTTGTCCCAAGCTGGAAATCATTTCCATTGATTCAGGCCAGTGGTTGCAGACCAGACATTACTTTTTGTTGGTTCCTGTCGGGAATCTCTTTGACCACACTTTCGGAGATGGTCCGGGGGGAAGCTCCGGAAACGTGGTTGATTTTGACCCCATGTGGGTATTGACCGTGGTGAACATCTGGCGCCTGCGAAACAGACATTCAGGGCGCTTTGGCCCCACTGCGGGATTGACCGTGGTTCACTGTGGTTGAGCGTGATCTTGTAACGTCCAAAAATACCCAATAAAGGAACAAATTGGTAGTTTGTATCAGCTCCATTGAAATCTTTGGATACAATATTTACCTTGGCTATTGATTTCAGCTCTAACTGTGAGATGCACTGCATGGCATTTATTAGTTCTCAGTTGTCTGAAAAGGTTAGAAATGTATGTTTATGAATCTTTATGAAATGTGTCTTTATGAAACCGTTATTATTTTTTTACCTCAGAACCCCTCATTTGAGCTTTGTTTTCCTCTGGAGGGACTAGAGAGGGAGAAGGGAGGGTGAAATACATGACAGCACTAACATCTGACAGGAGACTGAAGGATGAGACAGTTCCTTTGGCATCCTTACACTTGGGCCATTTTCACACGGGCGTCCCTCACCGCACGTGTGCGACGGGCACCTGTGTAAATACTACCGGGGTGGGTGGAGGATGGGTGAGCATCGGTGGGAACGGGTGCATACCCACCTCCACCCACCGCAGCCACACACCCATCCCCCCACACACCGTGGTCCATTTTAAAAGGGCCATAGAGGAGCCAACGTAAGCAGGAAGGAAAGCAACACAAGCAACCAGTATCAACAATCTAGCACTGGGATTATGTGTGCATATAAGGAGAAATACATACATACATACATACATTTGTCAAAAAACAAAGCACAGTATTGTTTTCTTCTTTTGTAGCCATTGCTGACCTTCTCTTTTAGCCATAGTGAGTTAGAAATTTTTTTCATGGAACACGTTGAGCAGAATATTTCCACTCTTAACAGGAAGGATCCAGTCACTTGTGCCTCTCTGTTGTGCTCTTATTTCCTTTTACATTATCTGTACATTAATCCACAACATATGTTATCTCTGGAGATGCCAGTGTGTGTTTCGCTGCAGCATTTTAAAAAGAAAACTGATTGTCAGTGTCTTTTGAGGAAAGATCATGCTTTGTTTTCAGTTAATAAATGATGCATATCAAATGTCTTTTCAGCCTCTCTGCAAACATCAGCAAGAGAGACGTCTTGCCTCCTGCCTTTTTTGGATGATTAACAGGTGGACTGCTGACCACCAGATTATTCAAATTATACTAATATCAGCCTTTGGGGGAACTTAAAAACAAAAGGGGTTCTTATGTTTGCATCAAAGTGCATCCTAGCAAAAGAATTAGCAGACCTCTTGGGAAACAATTATTATGTAAGATTCAGTTTTCAGTATTCCAAGCATATATCTTCAGTGGCCTTTATTTAAGTAGCATTCTCCTAGATTTCCATTTGCCCTGACAACGTTTAAATTGATGCATTTTTAAAAAAATAAGTGTGATTCCATTGCGCTGAGATATGCATGGGTGACCCCCATCAAAAAGAAAAATAAGGCCCTTTTCAAACGGGCCGCAGTGGGTGGGAGGATGGGTGTGTGCCCTCAGTGGGTGGAGGTGGGTGGGCACACACCCACCTCCACCCATCTCCACACATGGAGCAACCAGCATTGGAGCCCATTGCAACATGCACTCACCTATAGGGAATAGATCCATGGCATAGATTTATGATCTGGAGCCTTCCTTTCCTTCCCCCATTTTGAGTACAGCCCTTAAAATATATCCCCACCCCTTGCAGAATTTGTAGTAATTTTAGGGTGGTTCACTGAGGGAAAAGTTTCTCCAAACCTGCAAATAAAAGGTGCTCTGACTTTGAAGCAGGGAACTGCATGACCCCTGATGTGCATCAATACATTCAACAGCATGCTCGGTGTCATCAATATGCTTATGACACCCAATTCTACCTCTCTTTTTCATTCGACCCAGGCCCGGCAGTCTCAGTGCTTATTCAGTGTTTGGCAGCTGTGGGGGACTGGATGAGGGCAAGCCGACTCAGGCTGAATCCCAACAAGACAGATGTTGGTGGGTAAGATGGTGGGAGTGGCATCCCCCATCATTGATGGGGTTTGCCCTCCACTGGTCTCTCAGGTTCGGAGTCTAGGAGAGCTCCTCAACTCTGAACTCCACCTTGATCTGCAGGTGGGGGTGGTAGTGCGGAGCACATTTCGCCAATTACATCTGGTACGGCGGCTTCAACTGTATGTCTCGGACTCCGACCTGACCACCATCATCCATGCTTTCATTATCTCTAGACTAGACTATTGTAACGCACTCTACGTGGGGCTACCCATGGTGACGGTCTGGAAGCTGCAGCTGGTGCAGAATGCTGCGGCCTGTCGTCTTGTGGGGATGGGCCACCATGAGCACATTACACCAGTGCGCCGTTCTCTGCACTGGCTGCCTATAGTCTTCTGGGCCCGATTCAAGGTGTTGGTGCTGACCTATAGAGCCCTGTACGGCCTGGGCCCTACCTACCTGTGGGACCACCTCACATCCCGGGCTCTGGATCGACCCCTGCGGTTGACTTGGGGTGCCTTTCTTGAAGTCCCCCGGGTTTCCCAAAGGGTGACTATGGAAAGAGCATTCTCAGTGGCCATACCCAGGTTGTGGAACTCCCTCCCAGCAGAGGCCTGTTGGCCCCGGACCTCCCTTCCTTTTGACATTTATGCAAAACCTGACTGTTCCGCCAGGCCTTTGGTGAGGGAAATGGGAAGGGGGTAGTGGGCTAGGATGGTTGGGTTTTTGTTTATATTTGTAACCTTCTCCTTTTGTTATTGTTTAAATTGTATTTATGTTTGTTGTTTATTGTGCATTTATTATTGTATTTTAGAAAATTATTAGCTGCCCCAAACTGCCTTTGGCAGGAGGTCCTGTTCCGCCACTGAACAACTGATTAAAGAAGCAACAGTTCTAGACTCAAGTACTTGATCCTCATGCCCCTATATATGGGCCGTGAAGTACACTTGAGTTGAATGGGCTTTTGTTTTACAGCTACAATATTTTAGTTTAGTGTAAATCTGAGGCTGTGAGAAAAGGAGAAAACTACAAACCCCATCTTTAAAAAGAAAGATTAAACTAATAGCTTTTGAGTAAAACCCCTGAGGGAAGAAACAGCAGAAGAATTTGGTGTTCCAGCTAATACACTCCCTACCATTCTTAAAAATTGAGGCCTGTGATCTTTGACACATGAATGCTGAAAGGAAGTGACAACGAGCAGCCTTGCATGATGACCTTGACTCTGCTTTATTAAAATGATTTTGTCTGTTCATACAGCGCACCAGTGAATGGGCCCATAATAATGTGTAAAGCAGAGGAACCAGCAAAAGGAATAAATCATCAGGGATGGACCTTTACCTCCAACTGACTTGACATGTTTCAAAAGTGCCATGAGGTAGGGTGCTTCTACATGAACATTATCCTGGGATAAACGCCTCTAATCCCAGAATTAAGTGTTCGTGTGGACAGATATCCTGGTATAAATAAATTCTGATTCCTGGGTTTATTCTGGAATGATGAAAACTAATTTTCCAGGTTTTATTTATTCCAGGGTAAAATAATACTGGGATAGCGCTCATGTAGATGCTTATCCTGGGATGGACCCCCTCCCCACCATAGAGAATTGCAAGTAGAGTTTACCTCCCCTCTACCCAACATCTCTCTAGTATTCTGCAGTCTCTGGTGGTAAAATGTCATGGGTAGGAATTTACAACAATGAAGGCTGTGACAAAATGCTACCATACTGCCTCCTAATCCTGGCCCTGCAGCGGACGGAATCCATCACACCCATCTGCTGTAGGGACCCATGACAGCAAGCGACATAGGCACAGCAAGGACGTTGATAGGAGAGGGGGGATCACAGCTTACCACACAGCAGCCAGGAGAGGCACTGAGGACCAGGGGATACTTCCCCTCTCTTCAGGGTCTCTCACCAAACCCTCAGATTGACCAGGGGCAGAGAAAGGGGGCAACTGGAAATTTGTCAGCTATCTCCAAGGACACTGGCATCCCCACTAATCCATTGTATTCCCAGAAATCATAGCGGAACAAGGCGCTGAAATTAAACTGCACTCTCTGTGTGGCAGAATCCAGTTACCTTATGACTCTTCTACTGGAATAACCATGTACACTGCCATCCCAGGATAGTGCTTTCTCATGGAAAATTAATGATCATGTAGACACGTATCCCTGGATAACAATCCCAGGATGTCATCCCGGAATTGTGCTCGTGTAGAAGCAGCCATAGTTTTCCAAAATATTGGGGGTGAAAATGTCTCCATGAGCAGAAACCGACAGATGGACCTCGAATGGTCTGACAAGTTTTTGAAGTCTACAGCCCCATTGGTTATTGTAATTCTGATTTGAATAAAGAGTGCGGCCGTTAAAGCCCAGCCCTTGTGTCCTGTCTCCTTTGGTGTGTCGGCAATGTATTCCCTATTAACTCACAGTAGACACGTTCCCCTTTGACTGACAAACATTTATTAAACGCTTTTTATTGAATTTTGCATCTAATCTCTTTCTCTGTTTAGCTGGGGGGGGGATTGGGTTGGGTTTTTTTTTCCTTTTAAAGGATTAGAATGAAGAATGAATTAGTCTTCTCTAAAACAGTCAGGACACAATAGCAATCTATGAAGTAACTGAATACGTTTGTGCTTCGTATAGAGAGCTTTATTTGTTTCCCATTTGTTAAACAGAAAATTCACTGAGTTATATCCCTGTGACATCAGACATTCAGCTTGTGAATAATAATGTCACCCGAAATCAGGCAGGCCAAATTTAAAAATAAAACTGAACAACAATTGGACATTGTTTTATGCACTTCACACTAAGCATGCTTACCCTGCCCCCACTATAGAAATAATCTTCCCACAGGAGTATATCATGAACATTTTCACAATAACCATACAGACAACTTCAGGGAAAGGGTCAGTTGGCCCATTCTTCTCCAGGAAAAAGGAGCAACTATTGTTACTACAGCAGAATCCAACCACAGTGATCCATCCATTTGTCACCTTCAGTGTGGGTTGTGGTGATTTGACGTATCTGAAGCAAAATGTGCAAACAATACAGTGAGTTCTAGGAAATACAAAATTCTGTTGGCTGCCTGCTCTAGGGTTTTGGCTGTCATGAGTACATCAAGCTTATGACTCCAGTACTTCCCTTGGATTCTATTGCCCTGTTTTTAAGGCCATGGTCCTAATCTTAAAATCTATTGGTGCCCAAACTGGCTTGGGCCACACCTATTGCAAGACTGAGTCTGTGGCTGTTGTTGGAGGGAAGAAGAGGGACCAGAAAGAAGACTGGACAATTTTGTTAAACAACAATCTCATTGTTATGGAACCCCTTACCTGGCTGCTGCTCCAGCCCCAGGTCCCAGGCAGCAGCAAGCAGCAACAGTAGGAGCAGAAGCAGATCCAGGGGACAGGGACAGGTGGGTAGAGCACAGCAGCAGTATTGGCTCTCTGCTGCCACCATGCTGCCCTCACGTGTTGTTTGCACATCACAGCAGCTACATGCTGGTGCTTGCCCTGCATGTTTGGCCTCAATCAGAGTTAGAGAGTTCCATGAAATAGTTATCTGCCACTGATCAGTAACTGACTGGCCAGATGCATGGTATTCAATCCTTTCTGGCATGGATTGGTTACTGAGCGGTATCCATTTGGTCGTTTAACCATTTAGCCGATTTACTGTATAATACTGCTGTGCACCATTTATCGTATTTTACTCTTTACACATCATTTCCATGATTACTGGTGACTAGTTCCATTTGCCCATAAATCCTTTCCTGTTTTTATCACCACCACCACCCCGACTTTGTTTCAGACTAATGCAACTAGTCAGTTTCCCATTGGCTGCCAGATTCAGAATTTCAAATCTGCTGGATGCAGCTTTGCAAATGATGTGTCCAGATTTAGATATCCACTTGGGTTCACTCTGCAGATCGAATAGCTAGGGTGTTAACAAGTGATGGCGGAGCACCACCATCATAACACAATCCTGACAGAGAACCATTGGCACCATGCTCCAGATGAGGACCATGGTGATCATCCCTTGCATCCCAAATACTTGCCTAACTTAACATGTAAAACTACCCTGTGATCATCCCTTGCACCTCCCCACCCCAGAGTGGCCACAGCATCCTCAAGAACTAAAGCTGTCTGCTTTGTATGACCATGATCAAGCACATATATGATGAATTTCAGATTGAATTCTGAAGCAGCTTCTGATCATTCTACAGTCATTCCTAGAAATTTATTTCAAAAGCACATTTCTCAGTCTCAAGTTGGATTGGCTTGTATGTCTTGTGACCCTGATCTCAGAAAGCACTGTAACAGCCTGGTTCTCTCACTTGAAAGCAAAATGCTTATACAAGTGTTTAGTTTTAGTTGATGGGCTCAGTCCTACAAAGTACAAAATGTTCAGCCCTTATCCTGCAAAGCATTTTGAGTGAGCATTTGATTTCAAACATACAGCTGTAGGCATAGGTGACACTCTGGACCCCATGGCTGAAGGATCCGCACAGTTGTTCTGAAATAAAATATTTAAAGAAAAAATAATAATAACAAACACACTGCTATGCCATGACCTCCTCACATACCAGACATAGCCTCATGGCTATGCCATGAAGACCCCACTCCTGCTCTTTCTCACGCACGTGTGCCATGCCCCCCATCACACTCACTCTTGTGGAGGGCAGGAGCTATTCTCACCTTCTTCCTCCTGACCACAGGAAAGCACCCTTTTATAAGGTCCTTCACTGAGTCTCATCTGCCTTCATTTTGGCTCAGCTCTGGAGAAGGAAGAAGAAGAAGGGATAGGGCTTGCCACCTGGCTAACCAGAGGTGAGGTTAGCCACAGTCAGGCTGCTTTCCAACATTACATGGGCAGGGGGAATTGTGCAGTCATGTCTGCGGCTCTGTAATTGCAGGGATTAGCGCCTGTGAGATTGCACTAATCCCCTTTTATCATCGGAGAACACCCATCCTTAGAAAGGCTACATTTGGGGACCCAGTAATGCGCGGGTATTCTCGCGTGATAAAAGGGGATTAGTACATTCTCACAGGCACTAATCCTCGCAATTACAGAGCTGTGATTGGGACTGTGCAAATTCCCACCCCTCCCGTGTAATGTTGGAAAGCAGTCTCAGTCTCTTGCTCTCCCATGAAGCCTGGAAGGGAGGGGGAGCAGAGTTGGGTGGAGCTACACTCAAATTTCAATTCCAGCAACTCGAGCTGAGCTGTCTTTGTGCAGTACAGAGCTGCTAATAGCGTATCCACTGATAAAACATAAGGGTCTATTTTCAATATTTGCTTTGGGCCCTGCAAAATCTAGAACCACCAGCAACTAGTCCCACTGCTAGGACAGTTCATACTGAAATGTAAGCACATGCTTAAGCACTTTGCAACATCAAGTTGTAAACTCTTGTGTAAGGATTCAGTCCTACAAGGGTCTGGGCTCCTTATAAATGGACACTTCAGCTCCTATTCAGGGATCCATGCAGTTCTTATTGTATCAAATAATAGTTTCAACTTTGTCTTCAAGTGGAAGCAGGTGCAGCACCGTACAGATGTAGCTCTTTGTCCTTTGCTATATGATTTTTGAATTTTGAAAACATTTTAAACTTCACCATCCTGTGTGTCTTGCGTTTTAGCTGGGGACAGAGAAGAAAAAAGTGAAGTCGGAAAGATGGGCATCCCAGGAAGGCAGCGGTGGGGATCAAAAGAGTGAAGAGACAGAATCAAGTGGGGATTGTGATGATGAGGATGGATGTCAAGGATCCGGTGACAGAAGCCATTCACCAGGTAATGACAATAGCTCTCTGCCTGTTTATATGCACAGTTTGGAAGTCCACCGAGTCCATGTACACTGGTCTTGGGGGACTTCAATATTCATGTCAACACCAGTCTAGGTGGGGCAGAGTGTGAGTGCAGGGCTGCCATGGCAACCCTAGAAGTGTCTGAAATCATTATAGGCCCAACACATGATGGAGGGCATACCCTGAACCTGATTTTCTGCACCGGCCTTGAGGTGGGGGATCCATTGGTGGGGAGGTGTCAGCAGTGCCCTTGTCATGGAGGGATCATTACCTCCTACAGGCCTGTCGTCCGACAAATGTCTGCCCCCGGAGGGGTGTGAAACCAGTTCAGTTGGTTCATCCCCGGATACTAATGGAACTGAAGCAGTTCCATAATACTGTGGGGGAGTTACCCTCTGATCTTGACTACCATTCGCTCAATGACCTCATTGATTTTAGGAACACCTTGTTCACTGAGGCCATCGATGACTCCCAGTTATCCACTCCCTGCACATCAGCACCACAGGCCTCCATGGTTTATGGAGGGTCTGCAGCAGATGAAGCGGCAAGGGTGGCAGTTGGAGTGATGGTGGTGCCGGTCTCATGCTGAAGCTGACAGATTATAACATAGAGCTAGTTTAAGAGCCTATGCCATGGCTGTGCAGACAGCGAGGAAGGAGTTCTTCATTGCCCTCATAGCATCTGCAAAGTCTCATCCAGCGGAACTTTTCCGGGTGGTGAGGGGGCTGGTCAGTTCAGCCTCCCTTCACTTGAAGCTGGAATTTTCCAGTGCCCGCTGTGACGTATTTGTTGATTACTTTGCCGATAAAATAGCTTGTATTCTCCACGACTTCTGTGCTGCACTTATTACAATGGGAGAGCCAGAGGTTATGGAAGCCTCATCCTGTCTGGTTTTGTGGGATCAGTTTTAGTGGGTATTGCCCACTGATACTTTTGGGATGTTCTTGGTGCAGTCAGAGCCACTTGCAAAATAGACCCATGCCCATCCTGGCTGGTTAAGGCCAGCCAGGAGATGCTGGGGCAGTTGCTGGTGGAGGTGGTCAGTGCTTCCTTTAGGGAGGGCAGAGTGGCCTCAAAGAGGCGGAGGTGCAGCCTCTGCTCAAGAAACCATCACTTGACATTCATTCTCTTGACAGCTATCAGCCAGTCTCTAACCTTCCCATTTTAGGGAAGATTATTGAATGGGTGGTGGCTCGACAGCTACAGGAGCATCTGGACTGCATCAGTTTTCTAGATCCCTCGCAGTCCGGCTTTCACACGGGCTATGGCACTAGGGATGTGCGAACACAGTTCGGACCGAACTTGACTAGTTCAGTCGACCAAACCGAACTCAAATTCGACCGAACTGTTGGGTCGAACCTGAACCAGTTTGGAAGGCCAAAAACAGCTTAAAACACCAGTTTTGAATGTACGAACTCAGTTCGGAAGTTCAGAATTTGACCGAACTTCCAAACCAAACTTGATTTTTGAACCGAACCGAATTTCCAAACTTGGTTCTGTTCACACATCCCTATATGGCACTCAGACTGAGCTTGTGGCTTTGGTCAATGACCTTTGCCATGAATTGGATAAGGGTCGATCGACCTTGCTGATTCTGTTAGCTCTGATGACTGCATTTGATACCGTTCAACATGAGATGTTGGTGACTTACCTGCAGGAATGTGCTAGGTTGGGCGGGACTGTTCTCCAGTGGTTCCGTTTCTTCCTGGTCGGAAGAACCCAGCAAGTGGTGCTTGGGGAGTGTTCTTCGTCCCCCCAGCACCTCTCATGTGGAGTCCTGCAAGGTTCCTTTCTGTCCCCTTTCCTGTTCAATGTATATGCAGCCTAAAAAGGGATGGTTAGAGACACTCAAGTAACTGGCCGCTGCGTCAACATCCAAAGATGGTTTCTTTAACAGGGGCCTCACCACAGCTTCCTTGAGGCAGTTCGGCACCCTCCCCTCCCGAAGGGAGGCGTTGATCACCCCCGCCAGCACCAGCCCCAAGGTCTCCCTGGAGGCTTTCACCAACCAGGACGGGCATGGATCTAATTCGCAAAAGGTGGCCCCAACATACCCCAGGACACCCACGGCATCAGCCAGCGTCACTTCCTGAAACAAAGATGGACCAGACGTGGCATCCATAACCCCAAGCTGTCCTTCCTCTGCAATAATTCCGACTCAGAAATCACGCTGAATCCAAGCTATCTTATCTGCAAAGTAGGTGACAAGCTCCTCACAGCGGTCCTGGAATATCTCCAGGTGGAGGGAGGCCGGACTGACCCTCCCTCACCACCCGGAAGAGCTCCGCTGAACGTGACTTTGCAGCAGCTATGAGGGCGGCAAAGAATTCCTTCTTTGCCACCCTCACAGCCACAGCATAGGACCGCAACTGGGCTCGATGCTGAAGCCGATAGGATTGAGCGCGAGAACAATGCCAGCATCACACTAACTGCCATCCCTCCTGCTTCATACACCGCAGCTCCTCAGTAAACCAAAGAGCCCTGCGATGACGAAGCGCCTCGGAGCCACCCGATAGATGCTCCTCTCCTCCGCAAGATGTTCCATGCTTGGACGAGCGGCCATCAAGGTCCAAGAACATCTTCCCCAGCTCGTCTTGGAACCACTGCAGTTTCATCAGCCTCCGGGGGCAGACCATTCTAATAGAATTATCCATGACTATAGCAGAAGGCATGGATAGCAACATATGTGAATGCCTCTAGCAAGGAGTTCACACATGCCGCAAGACAGGTGGTTGCACCCACATCTCTACTGGAAGACAATTTGGTTGCTTCCCGCAGGGTTGCTTTCAATAAATGGCTCCCTAATCTGCCTGCAGCACCGCCAGCTGGGAAGAGACCAGGGATGCTACCAGCAGACTAAGACAACTCCAGTGCCAGCAATTTAGTGTGTGGGAATCCCACACAAAAGTGGCTGAAAGTGGAACTAGCCTGCTTCCCTCCCAGACCCATAGTTCGGGGTCTACACACTACATTGGATACTTGTACACTGCTGCTCCACTTCTGCTGCTCTACTTTTTCTGGGACAGCAGACCCAGGTTTTCTAAGTAGCCGGTCTCATGTATGTATGTACAAACATGCACATAAGTATCAGAATACATATGGCTATTGTAATGTGTAGAAAATCTCCAAATAACATAGGGCAGCACTTCCCAAACGTTTTGCACATTTGACTCATTTTGTGACTTAAATATAATTCTGCAAACCAAAATGGCAAGAAAGACATGTAAAGTGTATCAAATATCTGTCAAGATCATGACTTCATCTGGAGACAGAGCAGCCCCACTTGGGGTCATGACTCATAGCTTGGAAAAAACCTCAGCCAGAGAGGACTACTTTTGCCACCTTTGGTCATCTTTTACCTGACACTTCTATTTTGGCCTATGGGAGTGTCAGATAAAAACACCACGGGGGTTACCCTATAGAGGACACAGTAATCCAATATAATTTAGCACTTGGTCAGAGAAAAACATTAGATTTTGCAGCACATTGTGCTTTGTAATTGTCTAATTGTTTACTCGGATTTACCCATCTGCCTGTTGGGTTCACCAATTGTTTTTCATCTTATGCCTCACCTGCAGTCTTAAAATTGCACATGCAGTTGTATGCACCACTGTGAACATTTCAACTGAGGTTAATAGGATTATTCACAGTGCCTGCTTATGCATCCAGTCTGAGGACCCTAGATTGTAAACTGACAGTGATCACCAGTGGGCTCCCTACATGCTGCTGCTGCAATGAAAATAATGATGATAAATTCTTTGCTTAGATATTAGTTTGTCATTGTTATGTGTAATTTGTAAAATCTGTGAAGTTCTCTTCCAGCTCCTCCTGACCCATGATTTCCAGTTTCTCAATGCTTTAAGTAACATGTTTTCATCTCACAGTGGTACAATTAAACAGCAGCCAGGTGTTAAGTACTTTTAAATTGAAAATTAAACTATTTATAGGCCATAGCACTGCCAAACGATAGCATGGCTTTTTTGTCTTTTTGGTTTTCGGTAATGCAAAATTTAAAAGCATTTAAAACTTGGCTGCTGCCAAACCTTAGCAATGAGATATAGGGAAGCTACAGAATATCTCTTACTTTGTGACCTGGAGAAATTAAATAATGTATTATGTTATGGCATTGAAACGAAAAGGATTGTATTTGCATAAATTGCTCTTCCAATGATGTGGATAGGAATTATATCTACTAAAAAAGTAATCACAATTAAATTTGAGTGAATGCAGTGCGTTGGATTCATCACAGAGAGCAGAAATATCATCTGGAGGAAATTAGAATAATATTTTACAATTAGCTTTAAAGTATTCTACTGTGTTTAGGCTACTAGTGGTAGATGTGTTTTGTGTCTCTCGGTGCAATTAAGGGATAAGTGTAAGTAATCTTAGTAAAAAAAAAATCCCTTTGTTCTAGTTGTATGATTTTTTATTTTTTTAAAAAAAAATCCCTTTGGTAAGTGTCTCTAAATGTGGAGCTTTTAAAACATAAAATGTGTGTGATGTTTGCATTTCATAATGTGATACCCACCTAAAGTCCCCTGTGGTTATTGTTTTGAACAAATGGAATGGAAGTAATTCGGTAGGCCTGGGTGGAATGTGGATTTCCTATCCTGTGGGAAAATCTCCACTCTGACCTTCAGGATGGAGCATAAATTCACAAAAAATTCCTGTGGAAAGAGGCCTAAGAAAAGCAGTAGTCAGAGGCCAGATTGAGATCTGTGGGAAGCAGGAAGACTGGGGCATTATGTGCCTGGCCTGTTCACAGGGAACATTCAATATTGGTAAGCACAACATTTGCTTATTTCTCTCCCTTATACCTACACATCCCTAGCTTTGTTCCCCAGTTGAGT
Organism: Sphenodon punctatus; assembly: GCA_003113815.1. Classification (NCBI taxonomy): domain Eukaryota; kingdom Metazoa; phylum Chordata; class Lepidosauria; order Sphenodontia; family Sphenodontidae; genus Sphenodon; species Sphenodon punctatus. Next base: position 1,516,035 of record QEPC01010495.1, read on the forward strand.
GGCCCAGCAAATGCATGGGGCATCCAAAGGGACTTTGTCCTAACAGGAAATCCCTTTCAGAAAGACTTGTTTTCCCAACAAAACCTTTTTCTCCAAAAAACCCCATAATTTTCCATTCAGTGGAGGAGTTTCATTGGAAATTCATCCAGGAGTCCCAAAATTGAGCTCATTTGTAAACCTACAGCGAAGGTGAAATTCTGAGATTGATAACTACTCTATGGATCAGGCCCTGATCTAATAACCATTGAAGTCACAGTCACATGAGGTGGGACACACGTTGGATCTGATGTTTTGCACCGACCTGGATACAGGGGGTTTTGATTAGTGGGGGTGTTGTTATACCACCATTGTCATGTTGTACCATTACCTTTTGAAAATCTCAATCCCCGCCCTCCTGTGCCTCCATTGGGGTGGTGGACCAGTTAGGTTGTTCCACCCCCAGAGGCTAATGGATCTCATTCACTTCCAAAACTCTCTTGGCAATTGACCCACTGACCTTGACGACTACTCTGTTGACGACCTGGTTGCTTTATGGAATGACATCTTGACCAGGGCCATTGACACAGATGCACCCAGGCATCCATTCCCACTTCTGCAACAGCATAGGTCCCCCTGGTATACGGGGGATCGGAGGCTGCTGAAGTAGGAGTGTAGACAGTTAGAACACAGGTGGCGCTAAACTTGTGCTGAAGCCAACCAAGGCAATTGTGACATAGTTCATTTTTAAAGGACTATGCTGTGGCTGTGATAGCAGCAAAGAAAACTTTCTTCTTCACTATCACGATGTCTGCAAAGTCTCATCCTGCAATCCTGCAGAGCTACACTGGTGAACGGTTGGGTCAATCCGGTCTGTCTTTGCCATGAACCTTAGTTATCTATTTTCCACTGTGATACTTTTATTAATTACTTTGCAGACAAAATCGCTCCTCTTCATGATGACATGAATGCTGCTAGTTCGACTGTAGAATCAGAGTTTGGGGTTGTAGAAGCTCAGCTTAGTCCCATTTGTTTGGATCAGTTTCACTTAGTGTCACCCACTGATGCTGAGGATGTGCATGGAGCACTGAGTGCAGTCAACCAGTTGTGAATTAGAACCTTGCCCATCCTGGCTAGTGAAAGCCAGCCAGGAGACGTTGGGACCTTTACTGGCTGGGGTTGTCAATACTTCCCTTCAGGAGGGTAGGCACCTTTAAAACTGTGGTGGTCCGGTCCCTGTTTAAGAAACCATCTTTGGACACTGACTCCCCAGCCAGCTATTGTGCTGTCTCTAATCTCCCCTTTTTAGGCAAGGTTATAGCACTGTGCTTATGGCCTTGGTTGATGATAAACGCCTGGAGACTGACAGAGGGAATTGTGCTCTGTTGATCATGTTAGATCTTCCACTGACTTTTCATATCATTGATCGTAAGGTGTTGATGACACATCTGCAGGATTTCGTAGGGGTGCACGGGACCTCTCTTGAGTGGCTCCATTTGTGCCTGTCAGGAAGGTCCCAGCGGGTGGTGATGGGAGATTGCTCATCATCCCACCGGGACCTCCAATGTGGTGTCCCACAGGATTCCATTCTGTCTCCCCTCTTGTTCAAGTTGTATCTGAAGCTGCTGGGTGAGATCATCCAGAGGTTTGGAATGAGGTGCCATCGGTATGCTGATGACACACAGCTCTACCTCTCTTTCTCATCTGACCCAAGTCCTGCAGTCTTGATGTTTTCCCAGTGCCTGCCTGCTGTTGGGGACTTGATGAGGGTGAGCCAATCAAAGCTGAATCCAGACAAGATTGAAGTGATGATTGTTGACCGATCTAGTGACTTGGAGGGGATTGGGACTCCTGTTATTGAGGAGGCTCGGCCCCTTCTAGTTACTCAGGTTCACAGCCTTGGAGTGCTTCTGAACCCTGTCCTGCACCTGGATTTTAAGGTTGTGGCAGTGTCCAGGAGCGCTTGTCACCAACACCATCTGGTGAGAAAGGTGCAGACCTTTCTGATTCAGATCTGGCCACTATCATTCATGCTTTCATTACTTCAAAGCTAGATTACTGCAATGCGCTCTACATGGGGCTGCCCTTGGTGACTGTCCAGAAGTTGCAGCTGATGCAGAATGCAGCTGCCCGGCTCCTTTCGGGGGTGGGTCACCGTGAGCATATTAAACCTCTATAGTCTGCACGGGCTTCTTATAGATTTGCAGACACAATTCAAGGTGCTGGTTTTGACCTTGAGTCCCACATATCTGGAAGAACACCTCTCATTTCATGCTCTGTGGCGACTGATGCAGTCAGATGGGAGTACCCTCTTACCGGTACCACCTGCCAATCTTGTCCGTATGACACGGGCCTGCAGAGAGGCATTCTTGGTTGCTGCTCCAGTATTATGGAATTCCCTTCCCCTGCAGGTCCATCAGCCCAGGCCTGAGCATATTCCAGAGGTGGTGCAAAACTTTCCTTTTTGGCAAAGAATTTGGCAAGTGGGGATGGGGCCAGTGTAGGTGGGTTTTGGGGGGTGAGAGTAGGGATTTTATTTTATTTTATTTTTATTTTATTTTTAAATCTGTTTTTATTTCTGTAAGCCGCCCTGAGCTTTTGGGGAATAGCAGGGTAAAAATGTTAATAAATAAATAAAATACATACATACGTACATAATGTTTCTATTGATGGGGGGGGGGGGGATGGCTTTAACTCAGATCTTTAGACTTGATTTATTAAAGTCTCATGGGTTAATATTGCTGTATGGATCACACTTTATATTGAAGCTATTCTTTGATAAGAAGTGCCATACTGAGTCGGACTAATGGCAGGCCCATGTAGTCCAGCATCCTGTCTCCAACAGTGTCCAGCTTCAGTTGCTTCAAATAATTGCACAACAGATCAGGTTCACTTCAGGTTCCGAATAGTCAGAACTTGATGTGTGTGGAATTTAAATCTTTTTTAAAAAGCTAGACTCCTTTGTCAAAGTACATGATTTTGGCAACCACGCTATAGAACATATGTTTAACCCTTGCCTTCTGCTATGAATTAAACAACATTTGTTGTGTCTTGGGGTAGAATTCTACCCCTACATCTATTATATTATATTTGAGAATTCTACCCCAAGAAGATTTATGTATGGGGAATAAAAGTGAATATGCATGTTCAGTAGCCAACAAAAGCCGTGTTCCTTTATAAAACTACTAATTTTATTGAAACCACAGAATCATGTTAAATAGAGAACACTAACTAAGAAATAACTAACACTAACTTTGAAAGAAATAAAGCATTTCTCAACATTGCAAAACGTTTCAACTGCATGGAATACACACTTTTGATGTAAGGTCACTCATCACACCTCAATAATGAAATGAAGTGCTCTTGCAAACAAATCTACCACATTCCTCATATCACTTGTTCGTTTCCCTATCCTCTTGCCTTGCGCAAAGACAACAATATCTAGTTGTTGGCCCTGTATTGGTCTATCACACGTGGAACGTGATAGTTCAGGGCACTCAAAGCTGACTTTATGGGCTGGCTGAGATGCTGAACATCCAGCAGTCATCATCTTATCTGAGCATCGATGAGTTGTTCCCCCAGACTGCAGAGGAACAAGTGCCTTCTCAGCTTTGCAGCATGGTGGTTCTACTCAGACTAGTGGCCAATCCATACAATGAAACTGACAATGGCAGCAACATATATTATATTGTAGAATAGAGTCAGTGGCTACCTATTGGTTCTCCATTTGCACCTGTACATCATTCTCACTAGATGGTCAAGATCACCCACTCCACTTTTAGTCGTGTTGTAATGTAAGATAATGTGTGGCTTTCTCTGCTGAACAGCAGTTTTAGTTTGGGATCAGGCGACAAGTTTATACCTGAACCAGGATTTAAAGATCCTGCACACAGCTCCCACTGCGGTTTCACTGAAATTTCAGCATGGCACTGAGAAGATTGGCTGATTCTGCAAAAATCACTCCAAATTGCAGCAATGCAGTCAGCACGGGTCCCTGCCAAAAATAGATGAAAGTGGTTCCCTTTCGGGATGAAGTTACATCTCTGGGGTATATCTCTTGTTTGTTGCATCTAATTGTGCAAACATAGGTCAACTCTTGCTTACGAGAGTTGCCGCCAGTTCTGAACTGATTAATGTATATTTTATTTATTATTTATTTATGTATTTAAAACATTTTTTACCCTGTCCCTCCTGCCACAGGCAGCTCGAGGTGGCTTACAAATACTAAAAACATCAATTAAAACAACATAAAAGGAGGAAAAAACTCATCCCACCTCACCATCCCCAACCCCAGCCCACCATTGCCCATCCCCCCCCCGCCAAATGCATGGTGGAACAGCCAGGTCTTACAACTTCTCCGAAAGGAAGGAAGATCCGAGGCCAGCCGGGCCTCTACCAGAAGGGAGTTCCACAGCTGTGGCATGGCCACTGAGAATGCCCTCCCCTGCGTGGCCCCCCGAAAAACTCAGGGGACCTCAAGCAGGGCATCCCCGGATGACCGGAGGGGCCGATCCGGGACCCGGGGAGTGAGGCGATCTTGCAGATAGGTAGGGCCCAGGCTGTTTAGGGCTTTATAGGCCAAGACCAACACCTTGAATCAGGCCCAGAAAACCACCATCAGCCAGTGCACAGAATGGAGCACTGGTGTAATGTGCTCCCAGCAGTCCAGTCCCACTAAGAGATGTGCCACCGCATTCTGCACTAGCTGCAATTTCCGAGCCCTCACCATGGGGAGCCCCACGTAGAGTGCGTTACAGTAGTCTAGTCTAGAGGTGATGAAAGCATGGATGACAGTGACCAGGTCCGAGTTTGAAACAAACGGCCAAAGCCATTGCACCCGACGTAATTGACAGAAAAAGCACTCCTCCTCACAGCCTCCACCTGGAGATCCAGGTGGAGCTGCACATCAGGGAGCAGCAACAGACTCCGTACCTGGGAGCCCAATGCAGGGCAAACCCCATCAATAATGGGGGCTGCTAACTCCATCGCCTTACCCACTGACATCACCTCCATCTTGTCAGGATTCAGTTTCAGTCGATTAACCCTCATCCAGTCCCCACAGCCGCCAAACACCGAGTAAGCACCGAGTAAGCCAGGCCTGGGTCTGCTGAAAAAGAGAGGTACAGCTGGGTGTCATCAGCATATTGATGACACTGCACTCTAAACCTCCTAATCACCTCGCCAAGTGGCTGCATATACACGTTGAACAGGAGAGGGGACAAAACAGAACCCTGCAGGACTCGAAACAAGAGGTCTCGGTATGATGAAAAATAATCCCCGAGCACCACCCGCTTGGTTCTTCTGGTCAGGAACGAGTGGGACCATACAAGAACAGTCCCGCCCACCCACCCCTGCACAGTCCCGCAGGCGCGTCACTATTATCTCATTATCAATAGTGTCAAACGCAGCTAACAGATCTAACAATATCAACAGGGTTGAGCGACCCCAATCCAATTCCCGGCGTATGTCATCTACCAGAATTAAAAAGTGCAGTCTCAGTGCCATGCCCCAGATGGAAGCTCGACTGAGAGGGATCAAGAAAACCGATGCAATTGATATGCCCCTGAAGCTGCCGAACCACTACCCCTAAAAAGGGAAGGTTAGAGACAGGTCAATAGCTGGCAAGGGAGTCAACATCAAGCAATGGTTTCCTGAGCAGAGGTTGCAACACCACCTCCTTGAGACAACCCGGTACTCTGCCCTCCCACAGGAAGGCATTGACCATCCTGGCCAGCAACGGACCCTTTTTTTCCCGGCCGGACTTAACCAGCCAGGACGGGCAAGGATCTAATTCACAAGAAGTAGCCCTGACCACCCCAAGAACATCCACCACATCGATGAGTGTCACCGACTGAAACTGATCCCATAAAACTGGACATGACAGGGCTTCCATAACCTCTGGTTCCCAGTGTAATAAGTGCAGCATCGAAGTCATGGTGAATACGAGCGATTTTATCCACAAAATAATCCACAAACATATCACAGCGAGCAATAGATGACTCCACTCCAAGGTTGAGGGAGGCCGGACTGACCAGCCCCCAGAAAAGCTCAGCTGGATGGGATTTTGCGGACGCCATGAAAGCAGCAGAGTGGGACAGCCCTGTATTTATTTATACAGACATTTTTATCCCATCTGCCCCTTCCTTTGGCAGCTCAGGACAGCTTACAATAAAATGATAAATACAAAAAAATAAATAAATAGCAATATAAAAATTTATCTAAAAGGTCTCTAATATAAAAGCAATCCATCCAACCCCCCTCCCACTACCCATCTCCTCCGCCAAAAGCCTGATGAAAAAGCCAAGTCTTACAATGGCACCTAAAGGAGAGAAGATCTGTGGACATACGGATCACTACCGAAAAGAAGTTCCATAGCTGCCACAGAGAACGCCCTTTCCAATATTGCCCCCTGCTGCACGTAGGGGACTTCAAGAAGGGTGCTCCTAGCTGACCACAGGGGCCGATCCAGAACCTGAGGGGTGAGGCTGTCCCGCAGATAGGTGGGGCCCAGGTTGTTTAGGCCTTTATAGGTAAGAACCAACACCTTGAATTGGGCCTCGAAGACTATAGGCAACTAGTGCAATGCACAAAGCACAGGCGTTATATGCTCATGGTGCCCCGTCCCTGTAAGGAGATGGGCCACCACATTCTGCACTAGCTGCAGTCTCCGAACCGTCACCAAGGATAGCCCCATATAGAGTGCATTACAATAGTCCAGTCTTGAGGTGATGAAGGCATGGATGATGGTGGCCAGGTCCAAGTTCGAAACATATGGCCATAGCTGCCATACCAGGTGTAATTGACAAAAGGCACTCCTCGCCACAGCTGCCACCTGGACATCCAGGCGGAGCTGTGAGTCAAGGAGCACACCCAGACTCTGAACCTAAGGAACCAGGGAGGGACAAACCCCATCAATGACGGGGACCTCAGCTCCCTCGTCCCTCCCCACCAGCATCACCTCTGTCTCATCAGGATTCAGCTTCACATGGCTCATCCTCATTCAGTCCCCCACAACTGCTAGACACCATGTAAGCAATGAGACTGCTGGACATGGGTCAGCTGAAAACAAGAGGTACAGTTGGGTGTCATCAGCATATTGATTACTCCAAACACCAAAACCCTCTCACGACCTCATGTAAAGGCTGTATATACACGTAACAGGAGAGGGGGCAGAATAGAACCTTGTGGGACACCACACGTGAGATCCCTGGGGGACATGGAACAGTCCCCATACCACATGTTGAGTACTTCTGGCCAGGAAAGAGCGGAACCATTCAAAAATGATCCCGCCTACCCCAGCACCGTCCTGCAAGCAAGCCACCAACATCTCATGGACAGCGGTATCAAAAGCAGCTGACAGATCTAACAATAAGACCAAAAGGGTGGGACAACCCCAGTCTAACTCACATCAAAGGTCATTGACCAAGGCCACAAGTGCAGTCTCAGTGCCGTAACCCGGACGAAAGCCAGACTGTGAGGGATTCAGAAAATGGATCTGATCCAGATGTACCTGGAGCTGCCAAGCCAGCACCCATTCAATAACCTTCCCTAAAGGAAGGTTAGAGACTGGCCAATAGCTGGGAGGCAACAGGTTTCTTGAAGATGTTATCCCACACCACACTTCTCCCAGTGTTATACCAGGATTTTACTAGTTGTTTCACAAAACTGGTGCTCCAGGTTACTTACCTAGGTAAATGTCTCCTGTATGCTATTTTCGCATCACACCACCACCAGATTTGAGGTGCTGTGCTGTGTGCTCTGTGAGGACATGTCACCAACCCCCTGCTGCCACCAACCAACCCCCACTCTGATCCTTTTCATGAGACTCAGTGAGGGCATGCCACCAACGCTCTGCTGCTACCAACCCCCACCCTGATCCCTTTCATGGGGCTCAGTGAGGGCATGTCACCAACCCTCTGCTGCCACCAAACCTCTACCCCGATACCTTTCATGGGGATCAGTGAGAACAGGGGATGTGGGTGAAGATCAGATACTTAGAGCTCAAACCAGTAAGAGAGCTGTTGGCACTGCTGCTGGACGTGGTTTTTAAATTTGTGGTGATAGAGGGACATTGGGAAGTCATTTGATGTTAAATATCAGTAATGATACAACATCTGCCTCTCCCAAAGACCATGTGCCCCACACTCTACACTTTTAAAAATCTCTCTTTTTAAAAAATTGTCATGTTTCAGCTATTGCAAATCTCTTCTGAATATTATAAACTTTACAATATTGTCAATTAAATTCACAAGTTTCCTGAAAATGTTTGAGATTTGTAGACATCTTTTATCTAGTGCTGGTGTTTTGTTTACTTTAATTTGCATCCAAGCCTTTTAAGAGCCAAATCCATTATCTCTTGAAACCACCACTTATGCATTAAAGGATAATACACTTAATTATATAGACAGCCCCAGAAGTGTTTACTTGAACGACTTCATGCAACTAAGTTAAACACTTTCTCAAGAAAATGTCAATTCCCTAGGGACTGTCGACAGTAAGATCCATTAAAAATTACCATTTGCAGTTATTACTAGTAACCCTGGATATTTCTTCTTCTTCTAAGTTGAGAGAAGATTGTGCAATAACACTGTTAAGCAGAAAGAACTGTACGGCAGTTGTTGGCATGTTCTGATTATTAGGACTGAAAGAATTACACCATTTTATAGTTTTGAAGAATGTTCATGTATTTGGTTAAACAAATATCCAAATAAATCTTCATTAGTGCTGCCATATTAATTTGGTTCTTCATTTATTTTGTTTAGTTATTTTGGTTCCTTCAGTATTTCATTTTTTGGTACTTTGTTCACTTCAGCAGTACTGGCCGCGCGCTTGTTGTGCTCCCCACCCTATGCGGGCAGTGGGACAGCTCTCCAGCTGCAGGCACAATAGTTCTGTGCCCCGACATGGACCAGGCCGTGTAGCTTACAGTTTCCCACCCCAATCCAAGTCATGGAGCCACCGCATCACCCACATGTCTGTTTTTACCTAATGTTAAATAGGACTGTAAAAGTGAACTATGCACTAAAACCCAAAGTGTGATGTGAATAGTGCTTTGTATCTGCTTTGTTAACCCCTGGTCTGCAAATAGGGTTGCATGGTGCCCTGGAAGTTGTAAAAACAATGTCATACAACTATGTTAGCAAACCTGTACCTCTTCATATTCCATGTATTCCTCAAGGATAATAAGGTCTGTTGTGTCCCACTGGTTCATGCCCCTACGCCCATTGTAGATTATTTTTTTTAAGGCGAATACTGGAAAATTAGTGGGGTACAATGGACCTGAATTTGAATTAATGGGAAAATGAAAGCACGATACGCCCAGGGTTCTGGGGTCATATTTTCCGTGAACACAATGTAGAATTTTGTCTGTTGTCATAATATGCCATTTTCTGTGTGTACAGAAAAAATTCAGTACAAGTGCGTGGGGGGTGGGGTGTCAATTACACCCCAGGTGGAAAACTCCAGTTACCAACTTACAACTGTGCACCCTTTCATAGTATGAAGCTTCAATGATGGTTTTTTACTTGTAAGGTTGTGTTGAGAAAAAAACAAAACAGTTAGACTGAAGGGGACATTAAAACCCCTCCATTAGTTACTATAGCAGCTGGATATTGAAATGCAGATGGGCTCCAAATAGCTTCTGATTGCCCAGGCTCTTGGAATGCAGACAAACTGTCAGCATGGTGAGTTATATCACCTACTTTATCTTTATTTGCTTATGAATCATGAGAACATTGGGATGTTAACTCCTGTTATCACCTAGATGTTATCTCGTTTGCATATGAATGTGCTGTCCCTGACCCAAGGAAATCTATTCAAGTCTGTTTATTCCTTTGTAATGTTCAATACATAGTTGAAAATGTTGTTACTTTTCCTGTTTCTGTACATCTTATTTTCAAAAAATGGGAATCAATTCAATTACTGGTGGGATTTTACTGGTAACACTGGGGAGTCTCTAATAAACTCATAGGCTTTCGTGTTGACAATATATTTCTTTACCAAACACAATAAAATTTAGATTTTTTAATGTTAAATTGAAGTCCTTTTCAAATCTGTCATATTTATACTTTTCAGCTGATTTAACTGGGGTTTATCATACCCCATAAGCAGATTGAAACAAGGTTTTTACTGCTGTGCAGTGGATTTGAAGCAACCGAATTTAACAAATCGGTTATTCATACTACAGCTGAAACAAATATGCATGGGGAATACCATAACTGATCATTTTGCATCTCTAAAATTGGTTCCAACTAAGCGGATGCAAACCGCTGTTTGATATGTGTTTCACTTATGGAAATAAATATCTGTTTTGGTTATTTCAGTCACTCACATTTTCTCTGGTATTGTATGGCACTATTTTGCACTATTACATACCATGGTCACAGTAGCACTAAATAGTGCTGTAGTACTTCAAAGTATCAAAATGACTGAAATAACTGAATGGAAATAACTGAATATGCGACTATCTTTTCTATATCAAACACTTATTCTAATATCCAGTTGGCTATCTGAAAATTTGAGTAATATTCATGAATACAAAAAATGCTTATTTGTTTCCTATCTAATCATCACTAAATAATCCCTCAAGTCCAGACACCTCTCATATCTGAACAAATAGCTTTTATCTTTCTTTATGATGTTGTGGTGGCCTGAGCAATTCATGGCACAAGGTCAGGTAGGCCATATTGCATGGTTAAATCTTGATAATGTGTTCTTCCCCTTGTCATGCTTGTTTCATCATCTTAGAACATCCCTGTTGTTTTACTGCATTCTATCACCCCATTGTAGGAGTAAAACTGGAATTTCCCCTGGTTTCGATTTTGACCAGAAGGCTTTTTGTTTGTTCCAATCAGAAATTGGAATAAACGAAAAAAATTAAAATTTGCTATTTTTGCATGCTCAAAATAGTCACTGCCCATACCCAAAATGGCAGGTGTGGCACTGCAATCATTTTGGGTATGGGCAGCTGCCAGTCGATTTTCACTTGCAAAAATGGCTGCCAGGCCAATTTGTGCGTATGCAAATTGGCACTGCCATTTTGGGTATGGGCAGTCAATTTGCTGGAATTCCGATTGAAAAAACCCCAGCTATTCCATTTTCATGGAAATGTTCCACAAAAATGGAACAGTTATTTTAATCCAGCCTTACCCCATTTATTATTCTTAATTATTATTAATTATTATTATTATTTATATAGCGCCAGCGATGTACCAGGCACTTTACAGAGAATAAGACAGACACGGTCCCTGCCCGAGAGCTTACAATCTAAATTATTATCTTGCAATAAAATTCCAATCCTGCTTTATTATCTTCATCATTCTATGTTGGTTGGGGCTTTTAGTGAAAGTCAGGAGCTGCGCTTAGCCAACCAGCTACCCTGCGCTACACAGTTCCTGTGATGACTGATGTCTTGTGGACAATTCTGGCTGGATTCAAAATAGCAGCTTTCTAGACATGAAATATTAGTTTGGGGAGCTTGAGATACCAGGGCCTTTGGGACCAGGCCATTTACCAAATTTATTATTATTTATTACTATTATGTATTTACATAGCATCAGCAATGTATCTTCCATGGAGCAAGCATTAATTAGAGACAGACCCCTGCTCCCAGACCATCTTACAAACTAAGGTGGACAAGGAAGGAAAAACAAAAGAGAGGCGAACATAGGGAGAGACAGGGATACATTAATGAAATTGAGAAGTCACAGGTGCATGTTTTACTTATTTATTTATAATAAAATTTGTATGCTGCCCCCTCCTGCTCAAAGCATCTTGGGGCGGCTAACAACATAATAAAACAATTTAAAACAATACAGCAACAGTAATACAGTTAAAACCCCCAATAAAACAAATTACCCCCCACCCCCCTAACTCAACCCACCCACCCCATCATCCAGGTCTTACATTGTCTATGGAAAGAGGGGAAGTCCGTGGTCAATTAGACCTCCGGCGAGAGGGAGTTCCACAGCCGCGGCACAGCCACAGAGAACGCCCTCCGCAAGGTTGACACCCAAGAAACCCGAGGGACCTCGAGGAGGGCACCCCCAGCTGACCACAGGGGCCAATCCAGGATCCAGCAGGTGAGGTGGTCCTGCAGATAGGCTGGGCCAAGGCTGTTTAGGGCTTTAAAGAGCAACCGGTCTTCCGGTCCCAACTTGAATTGGGACCGGAAGACTATCGGCAGCCAGTGCAGAGGATGAAGCACCAGTGTAATGTGCTCATGATGGCCCGTCCACGGTAGGAGGCGGGATGCCACGTTCTGCACCAGCTGCAGTCTCTGAAACAGCACCAAGAGTAGCCCCACATAGAGTGTGTTACAGGAGTCCAGTCTCAAAGTAATAAAAGCATGGACGATCATGGCCAGATCAGAGTCCGAGACATATGGCTGAAGCCGACGCACCAGATGTAATTGGCAAAATGCCCCCTTAGCCACAGCCGCCACCTTGACATCCAGGTGGAACTGCAGGTCCAGGAGCACCCCCAGACTCTAAAACTGAGATACCAGGGCAGGACAGACCCCATCAATGATGGGGGCCACCACTCTCCCGACAACCATGACCGCCATCTTGTTGGGATTCAACTTCAGGCAGCTCACCCTCATCCAATCCCCCACAGCCATCAAACACCGGGTAAGCACCGAGACTGCCGGGCCTGAGTCGGATGAAAGAGAGAGATATAGCTCGGTGTCATCAGCATCAGCATATTGATGACACCGTACGCCAAATTCCCTAACAACCTCCCCCAAAGGCTGCATATATACATTAAACAAGAGCAGGGACAAGATAGAACCCTGTGGGACTACACACATGGGGCCCTGTGGAGAAGATGAAAAATCACCCAGGACCACACGTTGGGTTCTCCCATCCAGGAAAGAGCAGAACCACTCAAGAACAGTCCCTCTGATCCCTGCCCAGTCCCACAGCCGAGTCACCAACAACTCATGATCAACAGTATCAAATGCAGCTGAGAGATCTAAAAGGATCAACAAGGTTGAACAACCCCAATCCAACTCATGGGAGAGGTCGTCGACCAAGGCCACAAGCACAATCTCCATGACATATCCCAGACGAAAGCCGGACTCTGAGGGATCAAGAAAATTAATCCGGTCCAGATGCTCCTGCAGCTGCTGGGCCACCACCCGTTCAATAACCTTCCCTAAAAAGAGAAGGTTAGAGATCGGCCAATAGCTGGCCAGGACACCAACGTCCAATGATGGCTTCTTGAGCAGGGGCCACACCACAGCTTCCTTGAGACAGTCTGATACCCTCCCTTCCCCAAGGGAGGTGCTGACAATCCCCACCAGCAATGATTCTAATGTTTCCCGGCTGGCCTTGACCAGCCAGGACAGGCATGGATCTAGTTCAAAATAAGTGACTTGAACAGTCCCAAGAGCATCCTCTGCATCTGAGGGTGACACAACCTGAAATTCATCCCACAAAACAGGACAAGATGGGGCTTCTACTGTCTCTGGCTCACCTACTGCTAAAAGTGTCACGTCAAAACTGTGGAGGATTTGAACAGTTTTATCAGCAAAAAAATCCACAAACAAATCACAGCAAGCATTCAATGACTTTAAATCCAGGCAGAAGGAGGCCGGACTGGCCAGCCCCCTCACCACCTGGAAAAACTCTTCCAGGCAAGACTTAGTGGATGCAATAAGGGCAGTAAAGAAAACATTACACATGCTGTATTAGTTACAAGGGAGAAGAGGATCCTGCAAATAACATGTATTATGCCCCATATTTCAGCATCAACCATTGTATCAAGAAGGAAACTCTGGGTGAAGTCACACAAGACACCTTCCTCATGTTGGGGAGCCTTACCCCACTCCGGGCAGCCTTACGACACAATGCAGTGCATCATACGGCTAGCAGCCATCAGATGTTCCCCCTGGTGCAGGGCAAGGAGGGCAGATGGCTGCTATACGCTGTGTCCTCAGAAAAAGGCCAAGGACACAGTGCATAGCAGCCTTACCCAAAATGGAATACGGCTGCCAAAGACGTGTCAGCTCACCTGCCCAGTCACAGTCTGCCCCACCATGCTGCAAGGTCTGCTGCAGGGCTTTGAGCGGCAGCTGCTCGTTCTAGTCCCTTTCAGCCACGTCACAGCTGGGGGTGGGATAGTAGTCAGGCCGAGGGAGGGAGGCAGGGTAAGGTCAGGCCGGGTGCTGGCTCATGTAACCAGCACCTCTACCCACCCCATGCCATGCCAGGAGCCCTCCCATCCGGCCGTCTTCTCTGCTCCAGAAGTGATCCTGGAAACGACTGGCTGGTGAGTCTGACGTCTTTGCCGGGAAAAATGATGGAGACAATTATTAAAAACAGAATTATGGTGCATATTGATAAATATAGCTTAACAGGGAAGAGTCAAAATGGATTTAGCAAAGGGAAGTTGTGCCTCACTAATCAGTTTAATTTTTGAGGGTGTGAATAAGCATGTGGATAAGGGTGACAGTGTGTGTCTGGATTTTCAGAAAACTTTTGATAAGGCCCCTTATGAGAGACTCTTAAGGAAATTAAAAAGTCATGGGGTAGGAGGCAGTGTCCTATTGCGGACTGGCAACTGGTTAAAGGATAGGAAGCAAACAGTAGGACTAAATGGTCAGTTTCCACAATGGAGAGAGGTAAATAGTGGAGTGCCCCAGTAACCTGTTCATTAATGATCTAGAAAGGCGTGTAAGGAGTGAAATGATGGTGTACACATGGTGTGTGCATTGCACACAATTAGTAGTAGTTTATTTGCTAATTTAGCTTTCTCCATAACCATTAACGTTTTAAATACAATGTGTGCCGTCTTGCGGCCCACACAAACGAACATATAATGTACATAATACGAACAGACAAGGTCATCCTATAAAGCCAGCTTCTAATAGGATGGCCTTATACACCGAAAAAAACAACAACATCCTTATAACAATCTCATTTGCAATACAAAATCATCCCCATCTCTGGACTTGTGGCAACAGATTGATCCTTCAATCAAAGAGCAAGCTGTCTTCAAGGCAGGGCCGATAGTAAAGCAGATATGCTAAGGATAGACTATATCAATCACGCCCTAACACGGCATTCAATATACATGAAAGGAACAGCACAAGACCGTCCTTTAAATTCGATTTGGTCAAGGCAGACTTGCCAAGCAGTTGCCTTGTTTATATAAGGCGTTCATCTAATCTCCAGTTGTTTCCACAATACAAATCAAATACAAATCTTATACGAATCTTGTCTCGCCCTTCTCGGGGCTTGCGGCGGCAATGCTTGACCCCTGGGTCAGGAAAGATTCCTATAGATCTCTCGGACCATCAGGACTAAACTGGTGATACAATCGACAGATTTAAATGAGGCGACATATGTCATTTGTTGAACTGGGGAGAGGCATGCTCCTGGGACAAACCCAGCAGGGAAATAACGTTCTCTCACACATTGTGTGAGGGGGCATGCAAACACTGTATGCAACAAGTCCCCTATGCAACCCAATGTACAGGGGCAGAGCCTTTCCTCATAAGGAATTCCAGCACGCCTCCCCATAACAACCTTGGTAGGCAGCAGGTCAAACCTCATGAGCGTCAAGGCTCTGCGCAAGCTGGGATCCTCCAAAAACCCCAAATACCGTTCACACCCAGCTGAATGTTTAAACTCCCTATACAAAGGGGTACACTTGAGTACCGCCATTTCCCCCATATCCAGCTGAATTGCTTGGTCTACCAGCTGCCTGTGGATAATTCTTTTCCTACCACATGGGGGAATACCACTCAGCATCTCTGGGGAGAGACCTAGATCTTTCAACAGGTCCCTCACCCCTTGACACCAAGTACGTGACGCAGACCATGTCTGTGCCTCGATACAGCAGCGACGAGGCAACCTGTCCTCTGACATACCATCCAACTTATTCCAGTAGTTCATCACTGCCCCGTACACTTTTACTTTTATAGGCAAAATGCCTGTCTCCAACTGCAATAAGCATATTGGGGTGCTCTTGGGAACAGCCAAAACAGTTCTTAGTAACATATTCTGTGGCAATTCTAAGCCCTCGGCCGATGTCAGACCCCAGATTTCCACACCATATAATGCACAAGGCCTGGACTTCTCGTTAAAAAGCTTCAGTTCTGGGGTATCAATCTGCCCCCATGGAGTCTCCAGAACCTCAGCAAACCCAAAACTGCCTGCTGCAATTTCAACCTATATAGCTGTATATGTTTTTGCCAGCTAAGATTGTTTGCAAAGTGTAGGCCCAGATAAGTATAAGTGGACACCTGCTCCAGGTTGTGCCCATCTAAGGGCCACTTGTACTGCCTGAGCCTGTGAGGAAACCTTTTTGCTATCATGACCTTTGTCTTCTGATGATTAATGGAAAGGCGCATGTCTGCACAGAATTGCCCGACGATCACTAGCATTCTCCTCAAGCCCAACCTTGAGGGCGAGCAGAAAGCCATGTCGTCGGTGTATAGCAAGATGGCAAGGGGCCTCCCCTGTACTCTTGCAGGCAAACAATGGTCCTGGGTAACTGCGGCAACTATACCATTAACGTAAAAATTAAATTAAAAGGGGGCTAACACGCAATCTTGTTTAACTCCATTGGAGACCGGGATCTGGCCGGTAAGATGCCCATTGTTACCTACACGGTCCCTCAAAACTGAATTATTATACAATAAATGCAACAGGCTAACCAGCCTCCGGTCCATATTTGTTCCATATAATTTCTCCCACAGAATATTCCGGTCTAACAGATCAAAGGCTGAGTGTAGATCTAAGAATGCATTGCACACAGGGTGCACACCATGCACACATGTTACATGCACCTGGTGTGTGTGTGTGAGGGTGTGTGTGTGCTTTCTGCGCATTGTAGGTGTGCACGGCATGCACGCCCAATGCACAAACCTTGGATCAGCCCCATAATTTCTTTGTAAATGCAAACACAGAAGCTTTTCTTTTTATTGCCATTTCTTACCTGATTTGTATCTGATCTCAACAGCTGTTGGAGGTGAATGTATTTTTCTCATTGTTCAAGAATATCATCATCAGATATTTTTATGCATCTTAGGATTCTTTATTATGTCCTTATACTCTTCATTCCTCTCTCTTCTAAATATCACCAATTTCTGTGGATAGTTGCCTTAATCAATCATACTTGATTCCCTTTTGTCATGTTACCAGATATAGACTGTTTTTACATGGAAGGGGGTGGGCGGGTGGGGTGTTTTGGCGTGGCAGGTGGAGGTGGGTGTGTGCCCGTTTACATGGACACCCACCCACCTCCACCCACGGAGCATCCTCCGTTATGTCGGAGGACTCTGTGGGTGGAGGTGAGTGTTGGTGGGTGTGCAGGGAGTGTGCACGCACAAACACCTGCTGCCCATGGTGTTTACATGGGTGCACACCCACCACCCACCCATCCCCCCACCCACTGGTGGCCGTATACACGGATTGTTCCCCCTGCCACACACCTGCCCGAACACCGAACAGCGGGGGGTGGGGGTGGCATCCATGTACAAACGGCCATACTTATATGTTTAGATAAACAAGAGTATGTTGTGCAGCTCCTGATTTTTGTAATTATTAGTTCATCAATATCCCAAAACCATATCTTCTGCTGACATTCAGCCATGCTTGCCACTTTCTCATCTCCACAGGACTTCAGTTTCCTTTCAGACTATCCTAGATCATTTTATTTCCTTATGTATTATTTGTCCCCACACATCATACTGCCTTTCTTTATCCATTTTCTGCATCCTGTGTTTTGTTTCCTTCCCCCCCAATCTTTACAGTACTTACAATTTCCTTTATTAATAATAATACTACTATAAATAGTTAATTCTGTTAAGAAAGAGGTTAGTGTTCAGTATTTGTTTTGTTGAATGCTCACTGGACTCAAACCTTTATTTTTTGGTGGCCTGGGCATGATCCTCCAGGTGAATAGTGGCCAGACTTGCACATAGTGTGGAAGTCCCATTATGCTAGCCATATATAATATGATGATTATGTCCTGTATTGTCCCACATTTTGAGAGTCATTAAGTAATTTCAGACGTGATGCCACCACAGTCAATCACAGTGGATCCAGTGTGGTGGCTGTGATGGGTGGCACGCCTGCTTGAGCCCCGCCAGATGTTCACCATGGTGAATTCCTGGCAGGGTTCAAAGCTAACCACGGTTCTGGGGGAGAGGCTGGCCTCACCTCTAGAACTGTGGTTAGCTGAGCCACAATCAGGAAAGGGGCAAAAGTAACGTATGTTACCTTGCCCCATTTCCTGGCTGTGGTCTGGACCACGGTACAGGATTGGGCACAACAGCCGCATTGGCCACTGTGCCCGCGTCTCCCTGAGGGCAGGTGGATGTGGGAGTGCAGGGGGTGGGGCCGTGCGGCCGCACGTCGTACCGCACAGCCCCACCGAGACTCCCCTGCGTGATGAAGCCGGGACGTCTAAAGGATCCCGGCTTCATCACTTACCGGGATCCGAGATGGATCCGGGTTTCAGCGTGTTGAGCCTGGAGGCCCAGCACGTCTGAAATTACCCATTGTCCCTCATTTCAGAGCTTATGGATTGAAAGGTATGTCTAGTAAAGGGGCCCACCAAGTGGGGGATAATTAAAATATTTGAGCAGCTAGAAAGTCAGTACCTGGGACTTTGTTGGATCTTTGTATATTGACTGCCTATCTTATTTTCTGTAAAGCGGCAGGTATATCTCTGGCACTATAGTATTAAGTATTAATTATTATTATCAATCAATAAATAATAATTATTATTATAATAATTATAATAATTATAATTAATTACCTCCTCCTCTGTAACTACAGGGGAGAAGGTAGAATTATCTTGATCTAATGGTAGTTCGATAACATAATATTGGTTGAGTGGTAAAAAAGAATTACATGGTTGATTAAAAATATTTTTATAAAAATCAACCCAAACTTTTCCCCCAATCTGCAAGATGAGCGCAGAAGACTTCAGAATAGTACCACCATTAGCTAGACTCCAAAAAGTAGCAAAATCCCTTTCTTTAATTGCAGTCTCCATTTGGTTCCATAAGTTATTCATGTGCAGATGTTTTCTAATTGATTCTCTAATCAATTTTTTATAATCTCTTCTTGCTTGAAAAAAACCAGTATATCTAGAAGGGGAATTGTTCATTCGAACTTCCTTAGCTAAGTAATTTAGACTCGATTTAGTCCGCCTGCAACCCCCATCGTACCAAATATTGTTTAGTCTGTTGGAAATTTGGTACAGAGTTGGTAGAGGCAGGCTTGGAAATTAAGGTCCCCAAGTGGATCATTGGATTCACAAAACTACCTTTTGGGAACTGTCGTCAGGATCTGAGGAAATTATTGCGTCCCTAAACCTGAGAGCTGTATGCCCTTTAATTCCTGCAAAACCAAAGTGGCAAGATCAGAAGACCATTTAATACACACTTGGTCTAAAGTAGGTTCATGGAATATAGCAGAGTGAATGGAAAAATCTGCAGCAGTGAAGTTAAAGGTCTAGGAATAACCGAAACATTTATAAAGGAATTCCAGTTTGATGGAGAATTAATTTCATCATTGATTACATTAGCCCCGTTAATTGAATGGAAAGTGAAGTGATTAATTAATCTTCTAGATGTCTACCATTGAAAACTAAAAGGCCAGAATTATCTTTAAAAGCACAAAGATTGTGGCCAGAAGAATTAATAACTTGATTGCGAGTATGGGGGGCCGGGGGGGCGCGGGGAATACCAAAAGACTCAACAAAACTACAATCTTGTTGGTTTATATCATGGGGGCCAATTCTTGCATTGAAATCCCTCATGATCACAAAATGAGCCCTAGGACAGCATGAGGCCAGATTGTGAACCTGCCATGCATCATACCATGATCTAGATTGGAATGGATAGGTGAATATTCACTAACATTATCACTGTTTCTGACAATATTTGGTAGGGGATCCAAAAACCAAACCCAGAAAAAAACAAAAACAGAATTCCTCCTGGAGTCCCATCCATATTTAAACAAGTACTCAAGGGTAATGGCAAGAGGGACTGGGACAAGCAATCAAGAATTAACAAGACAGTCTAAGATCAAGCTATAACATACACCCAGCCTAGGGAAGCAGGGGACCAAACAGGGGCTACAAGGAAACACAAACAAGCTATGAAGACATATTAAGCAACACTTCAAACCATCAGACAGAGAAGCACTAAACCACTACACAAGGGCTTAAGAGCAGAGAGGTGATAGAGGAGCCACAGCAGCACTACAACAAGAGAACACATTCCCAGGAAAAGAGAAGGGCTAGGTAGGCTAAACAGTAATATAGAAATATACAGCCTGACACCTGAAGCACAGCTGAAGTCTGGAATAGGTGAGCAAAAAGCACCAACTGAAACACGGTGACACAACAGATGTTCCACTAGCTTCTTGTTCTCCCCTCCCGCACATGCCTTATGTGTAGATTGAGGACCAATCAGGAAGTTGGATGGGCATAGCCAAAAATACAAAGAAACCACCAGAATTTCAAGGCCTGGCCCTGATATTGTGTCTATTTGCAGGGACCTGTGTTCACTGAATTGTCCCCACCGGCAGCGATGGGGAAAATGCAGTGAACACAGGTCCCTATCTCTCTGTTAGGTCATGGGGGTAGGGATGCCTACCTGCTACTTAGTAACTTCCATATTTGCACTTCCACAGACACACATATTTGCTGTGCTGTATAGCAGTTTATGTAAACCCTCCACTCTTCACAAAGAACTTGCCAGTTTGCAGTGGACCGATGACCGTCATGTCCCATTAAAGGGGTGAAATTAGCAGAAACATTGAGTTAACTATCTGAGCCAAGGAAGACTAAACGTAATGGTGTTAAATAACGTGAGAGTCATCTTTGCTCAAGGAAGCATAAAGTTAAATCATGAAGTTTAATTTCTCATCTAGCCAGAGAAATGTAAATTGCAAAAAGTTTGCAATCGCTTTAGCTGACCCAGAGAATGAATTAAAAAAGGTTTCACTTCCTGAATGCAGCCTTCAAAATGCACTGGGCCAACAGGATGAATAAGCACAGGAAGAGAGCAAGACAGCGCTCGGGTTTCTCTGGAACAGCCCTGCACATCTAGCAGTCAAAAAAGCTTTCATTTTGCTAGCGTACCTCACTAAAGACTGGCACAATAAGACCACTTTCACACCTTCCCCCTGCGCATATTTTGGCTGCGGGAAGGAATGTGCAAGCCATAATCTGCGCAGGGTTTGTCTGGTCTGAAAGCACCGCAGGCACAGCTTTGCCGGCAAACACATGCAGAGATACAGATCTCTGTGTGTGTTTGCTGGCGAAACCATGCGGGGGAGGGGGGGCTTTCAGACCAGCCGCACCCTGCGCATATTCTGGCTTGCGCATTCCCTCACACAGCCAAAATATGCATGGGGGGAAGGTGTGAAAGTTCTAAGTATCTTATAAAGGAGAACTGGAGAAACTGAGAGAAATATTTGAACTAAATATTAGGCAGATTTTTAAACCATAAAAATAGTAATTGAACCAACTATCGAGGGAGGTAAGATGCTACCGATCGTTGGAAGTATTTTCAAAATGGTTAGGAAATTTCTGTCAAGGAGGTTGTAGGCATAATCAAACCTGATTTAGGGCAGGGGTATGGACTATGGGATCTTTTAAGACCACTGCCCAGTCCTAAAATTCTGTTTTTCTAGGATAACCCAGCTTCTTGTTTCAAAATAATCAGTATTTGTCTGAAGTCTTTGAAAATACGTTTTGTCCCTGAGAATGTTTTGGTTTTTTACTGGATTTAACGTTGTCAGTGATATTTTATGTGTGATTTGTACTATACTGACCTGGGTACATGCATATGTACAACTTTGGAAATTCTTAAAATGAGCTTCCCACAGACATCACTTCTGAAATTCAAGTACCTAATTTCAAAAAGAAAATCACATTGTCACTGAGCTGTGAAGTTAAGATTTAAAGTGACAGAGGCAGTTTTAGTATTAGCACAATCAAGAATGTGAAATCTCATGGTGTCTGGTAACAGAAGATGTATGGACATTAAATGTTAATATGAAACTAGTTGTACAGAACACATGCCACTTAAGTATCTATTGGTCTAAATCTGTTAATTCAGTTTAACTGCTTCAGTAGGCAGGGTAGTAAACAAAAAAACCACCTCAAAATATTTTTCTATTTGGAAATGTGATTTTGTCCACAATGATATTTTGTGTGGGAAAAGGTAAAATTTGGATGGGATTTTTGTTCTGGATACATTTCTCATAATGTAAATGAAATGAAATAATAAAAGTAATGTCATTTGAAGATAAAATGCCAACTTGAATCAAAAACATTGCTTCAAATTGATATTTATTTATTTTATTTATTTATTTAACCCTTCCCATTGGCTCAGGGCAGCTCACAAACCATTAAAAAAAAAACAGTAAAATACAAAAACAACCCCCCAAAGACTCCAAACCTTCCCACAAACCCTACCCAATACCATCTCCCCACATCCACCCAGCCCTTCACACCCCTACCCCAAACCCATACACCAATGCCCGCCATCACTGTCCTCCAAATGTCTTTACGGTCATCTTACACCGACCGCCTCCAGATGACACTCAGACTCGGGATCAAATGAGCCTCCATTTTTGTTTTATTATTATTATTTGTCATTTTCATTATTACAATAGCAAAAACAAAAATCATATTTTTTGTTTTCAGTATCATAGTAACAAAACCGAAACCCCGAAAGGTCAAAACCAGCTCCTTGAATTGTGCCTGGAAACTATAGGGAGCCAGTGCAGACTTCAAAGCACTTTTGAACATTTTTCAACATTTCATTTTGGCACTTCCAAATGTTTTGAAAATTTTAATTTTTCCCCCCACGAGACAGTTGTCAATATTTTGACTTTTGGTTGCAGTTTGGGATGCCAATTTTTAAATATTGGAGTTTTCCATAAAGCTGAAGTTCCATTTTTCAGACACATTCATTTAACAAAGTTTGACATTAGCTCCAGAGTGGCTAAAGCAGGGGTGGAGTACCCTCAGGCCTGTGGGCCAAATATGACCCACAGCCTTTTGTTTTACAATCACTCTCCAGTTCATGGATATGGCACATAGACGTAGCTCCTATATTAAAACACAAAGCTCAGTGCCTTGCCCTTCAGTGTGCACCCTCATCTTTGCTTCCTTCCCTGAACGTATTTCTTCACCCCCTCCGCTTCCTATCTCCACCTTGAACGTGCTCCATCAGCCCTTCACCTTTCTCTCCCTGCCCCGACAACCTCCTCTCCACCTCTAAAGCAAGACCTCCTCAGCCACAATCCATCCAACAGGCTTTTACTAAATACAAAAGTATCCCATAGAGGGAAACAGGTTCCTCACCCCTGGGGTAGAACATGTTCCCATTGAAGCGAATTGCACATTTTTTCAACAGGGGAAGTAACAGCCCCTGAATTTGGAAGGCAGAGTAAGCAAGTAGCAGCAATAACTCCCTTTCTTGAATAACTCAGTTAAGCCATGTATGATTTAGATTCCTCTGACAAGAAAGGCTGTGATGTCTCGGTCACACCAAGTAGCAATGGAATAAATGTGAAGGGTAAGGCAATTTGCCCCCCAAACACTATAAAGCCCAAATTAATTAAGAGGAGCTAACAATAAAAGGGCCTTAGAATTACTCCAGAATAGATAACTCGTATAATTTAATGGAAGTTCAATATAAAATGTTAATGGGATTATGCTATACATTAAAAATAACTCTGCCAGTTTAAGGAAAGTGTTTTCCGTTATGAACTGGCATCTCTAAGCCTAATAGAGCCATGCTGCTTCAGTGAATAAAGGTGCATGAAATGTAGGGTGTTTTAAGACGTGACGATAGCACGAATTTGCCACGTGTGGAAATTCATGCTATTGTCACATCTGAAACAGGCACCAGATGTTGGCCTAGGCCCTAGCATGGGCCACAATGGCACTTAGACAGGGCTGTGACTGTGGCCCACGACCTGATCCCTTATTCTCTGTCACTCAACACAAAGGGTTTACTTGCAAGGATTTAAGTCAAGCAAGTGGCAATAGTGTTGTGTGATATAATTAAGCAACCTTCAATCCCCGATACATCATTTTTTGTTTGTTACTTGTCATCTCCAAGTGAACATAGAGGTGTGGCCAGACAGTCCTCCAGGAGGGACAACCTCCTCCACTCCATGCTCCTTCTAGAACATCTCTGATATTTCACAACCAACAATGTACCTGTGTTGCCATTACTGCATAATAGTGAAATCTAGTAGTCTGCTTCTCTCTCTCCCTCTTTTTTTCTAGCAGACAGATTGAGTCTCCAATATGTCCAAAGCTAGACACACTCACTTCAGTGAGATTCATTCCAGCGCTATAGGTTCACACAAGCCCTAAACAAACAGGTTCTTATCACCCACTATTATCACTTTGTATGTTTTCAGAAGGACGTAGACCTCGTCACCCTCAGAGCCACTCCAGGGCACATCCCCTGTCTGCCAGCTTCCAACCCCACTTGGGTATACTTTAGATGGACCCGGCAGTTTCCTCAGGCGACAGGCCACCTGCACAGTGCACCCCCACCCCCACCATAGTGTTGGGGGTGATTGCCCAATGCTCCAGTTTTGGACCCACAACTCCATGATGCTGAATGGGGCATGGGACATCTGGGTAGCATGGGTCTGCCCAGTATGTGAACAACAGATCCACTTCCTGCCAATGCCCTGGGTACATCTGGCCCGCTCCCCATGGTGTGCTCCGGGATGTTCTGGAGCATCATCATCATCCGGGCTGCCCTCCTTGCACATCTGATGGGATGCAGACCGGCCAACCTGGGCTGAAGTGGGCTTGCATGGGCAGAACCAGAGCTGCCATCTGTCTAAAAGCACCGTTAGAAACAAGGGGTGAAATCCAAAAAGCACTTATTTTGGAGTAGCCCTGGTGAAGCTAGTGAGACTTCTCCAAAGTAAGTAATTTAGGATTGTGCTCAAGAGCTATAAATGTAATTATCTGGTGGAAAACTTCAGCTTTTGAGCAAGCATGCAATATGATTTCTGAGGCCATTCAGATCATAAGCTGTTATTTGAAGTTAAGTCAGGAAGCTAGCAGTGATAAAAATAAGTGTTGAACATGAGTCTTGAACAATGGTGATCTAGAAAGAATAAAAGGGAAATAACTGGCTTTTGATTTCCTTCAGCTTAGTTAAAAATCAGGAAAGTTTTTGCCCAATTTCCCATTGAATTGTTGTCACAGTTGGTAGTTCTTTCAAAAAGATAAACAGTATTAGATTAGAATGGAGATCTTATGAATCATTAAGAAGTAGATACATTTATGAACCATAATCATAATCATAATCTTTATTTGCGTGATCATACAGGTACTTGTGTATAACACCCAATATTTATACAAAACTAAAATACTCAAAATTCACAAACAAAGGTTCAAAGTATGCCCATATTTAACATAGTTTCAACCCAGCCTACTAAAAGTCATACAATAAATATGACCTAATATAATATTTAACTAAACAGAACCCGCTGTAAAGCACAATTTTAAATTTTAAAAGAAATATAGAACTCATACAACCCAGAACCACAGCTGGGAAATAAGCAACCTACTCCCCCGACATTGGAGACACAACAACCTCAGAAGTTGGTTTACTGGCCAGGAAAAGAGCTCTAACCTGGAAAGCTTCCACCAAGAAGCCCATAACTGCAGATGTTATATCCCTTGAAACATCACTGAACATTACTCTTAAGAGTTCCTGGGGGATACATTTATGTGAATTGATCAAGGGTGAGAAATTTGGGGGCGTGCATTCATGTCGTTTTCTCTTATGTACAAAAACAGATGGACTCCTATTTGTTTTCATAAATAAGGATACAAAAAACGGATGAATAAACAAATGAATGTTGTTTGCTTTCATCCGTTCTCGTTTAAAAAACTTACATTCAAAATAAAATAAATATACATGTGCATGAGCAAAATGCCCGCTGGGGCCATTCTTTCTGCACATGCATGCCCTTTTTCAAAATGGCGTTGTCAGCATTAGTGCCATTTTGAAAAAGGGCAGCTTGTCTTGCATGTGCAAAACTGGCTTCCCACTGTTTATCCTTTGCATAGGGTACTTCAACATTCCTCATCGTTCACAATATTTTTCAACTTAACCCCCTACTAAAGAGACACATTTGCTATTGCAGTTTAGGAATGCCAAACAATTAATATTCATCTGATATATAGGCCAGAATCATAGTAGTGGGTCAGAGACAATGCTGATCATTTAGTACTGAAGTCTGCTAATAATCTAACATTGTATACTCAGAAAAACGATTAATTGGCCTAATTTACCTGAACTGAAAATGACGAATTGGATAATGCTTGTTATGCGTTTCTGTTCCATAAAGTATCAATTTTGGTTATTTTGGGTTGTAATTTGTTTGGGGATCTTTTTTGCTTTGGTTATTTCGGTTTCTCAGACATTTTGGTATTTTGGTTATGTCATTTTGAAAATATTAGAACTATTGTGCATGCAAAATTGCTGAGAATAACGCATCCAACA
Source organism: Sphenodon punctatus (assembly GCA_003113815.1). Classification (NCBI taxonomy): domain Eukaryota; kingdom Metazoa; phylum Chordata; class Lepidosauria; order Sphenodontia; family Sphenodontidae; genus Sphenodon; species Sphenodon punctatus. The sequence goes on from QEPC01010495.1 coordinate 1,542,538, forward strand.
TACCGAAATGATCAAAAAACCAAAACAAACAAACTAAAAAATCCAAATGACCAATATGAAATGTCCCCGAAAACCCCAGATATATGAATACTAATTTTGTTTGGAAATATAATTTGGATATTCAGAGGGCTGCTTAAAAACGTGAATAGCACCCACAAATAATCCATGTTTTCTGATTAATTTTCAACAAAGTTATTTATTTCTGTTTTGTCAAATATCCATTAAGATATTTCAGCTTTTGTCACTTCAGTTATTTTAGTTATTTCATTTATTTTAGTTACTTTGTTTTGGTGCTATTAGCAGTCAAAAGGAAGTAAACTACATGTTCAAATAAACAAAATAAAATAACCAAATGAGTAAATTTCCAGTGTAGTTGTGGATATTATTCAAATAGCTATCAAAAATGTGAATAATATCCACAGATATGAAATCCACTATTCATTTCACCTCTAGAGGGAATGAGAAGTTCAGTAGCTCTTCCCTATCCCTGGCTTTGGGGAACTACCAGCAGGAGGAACTGGAGTAAAAAGCAGTCATTAAGAGACACACTGATTATGCCTCTAAGGAAGAGAAACACAAAATCAAGAATTGATGGTTTCCTAGGAGTGGAGAGTAGAGGTAATTTCTACCTTCCCACTTACTGTAAATACTTTAACCCCACTTATTTGTGGGGTACCTCCCTTTTAACCTCATTTTAATCTCCTTCCTCATCAGAACAAAGGCTCTGATGGAAAAAGCCATATCTAAGGCTTTTGCATAGAACTAATTATCTGAAAAATTGGTAAACCTACCCTTCCTGAACTGAAAATGTGGTGGTTTAGGTAATGAATGATATGAGTTTTGGTTTGGGGGGAGGGAGGTGGGTTGCCAGATTTTTTCAGATTTCTTTGATTCAATTACTTTGGGTTTTCGATCATTTCAGTATTTCATTTATGTCATTTCAGCAATATTTGCGCTATTATGCATGTGCAATTGCCATGATACCAAAATAGCCAAAAAACTTAGATAACCAAACTGAAAAACCAGAAAGAGAGAGAATACCCCAAAAAGTGGTTATGCAAGTACCAGGTTTCGGTCACAGAAATTATTTGGGGATTCAGAGCACTACCCAAAACTGCAAGTAATACCCACAAATAATGAACTCACTTAGCTGAAGCTCTACTTTGCACAATTCAACCATGCAAAATAATTTGATTTTTTTAAAATAACAGTACATTGTAAAGTTGCTCAAATAGTGCTGAAGAGTGAAGCAGGTTGTTTGAAATTCATAGCATGTAGTGTAAGACCTCAACCCAACAATGACAGTAAGCTTTTTGCAGCAGAGTTTCAGCAGCATGATGTCTTAAACCAAACAAGTTAAAGAATCATGCTGAATTGAAAACAGTTCTTTCCCAATCAACAGGAAATTCCATCATGTTGGGAATAGGGCTGAAGCAAGAATGGGTTTACATTCTCGTGATAATCTCGCAGTAATCGAGAACTATTACAGAGATCTCAACAGGTTCTCGGTAACAATTCTAGATCTTGGCAAGAATCTTGGCAACATTTATAGTTTACTGCAATTTACCATGTGCCATACACCACTTACCATGTACTGCGTTCATTCTGGTAATGCGCAAGCATAAAATGGCCACCGCAGCTAGTCTGTGCATGCGCAGCCCTCTTCCAATATGGCACCGGCAGCGTCGCCGCCATTTTGGAAAAGGGAAGCCATTTTGTGCATGCCTATTACTAGGAGATAAACACCGTACACAGTAAATTGGTATATGGTACATGGTAAATCACGATAAATGGTAAATCATGGCAAATCGAGAAAAAATCTTGACTGAGAAAGTTTTGAGAACCAGCTGTTTTCTAGATTATTGATTCTCGCTAAAAATAGTTGAGATCCATAATTCACAGTGAGACTCAAGAGAAAATCAAGCTAAGCCCTAGTTGGGAACATTGCCAAATGTTCATTAGAATTTCCAAGCCTGGGATTTGGCATTCTTTTGCTTTCGGGATTACAGGTGACAATTCTTGCAACTTCTGCAATTGTTTTGTACTTCAGTACATCTCATCATTTTCTGGTATTTAACACTCATTTCCCTGATACCTACCCTCATTTGGGGGAATTTTCACGTCCTGGTGTCATTGCTTTCCCTGCTCCCAGCCCCATGCTTTTACACTTTCAAGTGTTCTTCTCCCAGTCAGGGGGTGAGGGGAGGAGGAGGCTGTGCTTGCTATGCCTGGTCTGTATATTTTGTGCCTGCCTCCTTCTCCTGGCAATGTTGAACATGCCAGTATGTACCAAAGTACTTACCAAGGGGCATTCCCAAATGGAAACAAACGAATGCTGCAAAACCCCAGTAAGTTTCCACATTACAGGGAAAGTGGCAGATAGGCCACTGTGATCAAAACAGCATTCTCTGAAAATTGTTGTGTCAGCTCTATTAAGGAGTTGATTTTGCTTTTCTCTCTCATGCTGCCTAGTCTGTCAGCTAACTCCAAATATTTTCATTGCAATCAGTGAGACAAAGGGTGTTTTTAGACGTGCACGGCTGGAGGGGGGACCATGTCTGCTGAGTGGAACGGCTGCGGAGGTGGCCACTGTGCCCACTCAGGCAGCCGTCAAGCACTTCCATCACCATGGACCATCTATGAAAACAATTCATACAGGTGATCTTTTCCCCTCCCTCACACCTGGCAACACTCCCCACCCCAAGCCCCACCCAACTTGTCACCTTCTGCCATGACACACAGCCATGGACACCAAAGAAACATGAAGCTATAGCAGTCAGTAACCCCTTCTTGCCCAGGAGCCAGTGCAGCCACTGCAGCTGATGACACTCCCAAGCTACAACGGAAGTGCATACTGGGGGCGGACATGCAAAAAGCTGCTGTCTAAGCAGCTGTCCTCCATGGTGTTGGATCTTCTCTCATGCATTGCTAGGGGAGCTTGTTGTCCTTTGAGACAACATGGTGTTGTATTTCACACGCATTCTTTAAGAGCTCCCCAGAGAGCTCCTGGTGGGGCTGTGATCTGGACCAGAGAGGCGGCTGGCTGAGGACCTGTTCACTGGTGTGGATGGGCACCTCAGTTCACACGGGCAGGGTATGTGTGGGCGCCTCTCCCCATGCACTTTATCACCTTCTCCTGCACAGGGCACTCTGGCTTTTTCTCCAATGCCCTGTGCGTGGCCATGCGTGGATACTGTGTGGGTCCTGGGAGCGTGCATTTACCTACACTACCTTCATATGGGTGGTCGGGTGGACCTGCATGCTTGCGTCTCATCTAAAGACACCCAAATATTGGGCTGCAGTGTCAAACACTTAACATGGGGAAAGGAGATAGATTAGTGGCAGTTCATCCATAGGGGACTAATAGGGTACAGCCCCTACAACAAATCCTGCACTATTTGTCCCATAGGTGAGACGGTACTGTCTGGAAACTCCAGTGGGCTGCTACTGAATTCAGTCTAACTCCAAGCAGCTGTGTGCAAGTTCCATGCTGCACCTGGTCACCCTAGTAGGAACACAAAATGAGGCTGGGGTGGACAAGTGTTTGTGCATTTTTTTTTTCTCATTTCATTTTTTATTTGTATCCCACACTCTCTCGCCACAGGCGACTTGAGGTGGCTCACAACAAAATGAAACCACTCATAGCACAAAATACAAAATGCAACATGGTCCGCAGGACCCACAATATATAAAGAGAAAAAACCACCCATATTTAAATAACCCTAACACATTCATATTACAGAATATCCCATCACTCACCATTACATCACCCCACACTCCTTCCCTGCTGCCACCAGGGAAGGCGTCCTTCTCCAACCCACCCCACATCTTCCTGCTCTCACCAGGAAGCGGGGCCCTTCCACAATACAACATAAAAAATTCCAATATACATTATTAAATAACTCCAACCCCTCTACAATCATTTTTACAACCAAACCTCCCCGGGACTCCCCGTCTCACAGGAAGTCCCTCCAACCCTCCCCAAGGAGAACCTCCCCTCCTCTCACCAGGGGGGTTGACCCTGTCCACCCTAACCCATTCCCCATGGCCCCCACCCTCAAGCTACACCCACCTCATCCCCCAAAAAAACTCTTAAAACAAAATAATAAAGGTACAAAATAATAATGACAGCAAACAATGGGTCCTACAGCAGATCCAACAACAGCAGGGGCAGCAATGGTATCGGCGGGGGAGCAGCAGCAGCAGCAACAGAGATGAGCTGCATGGTAATAAATATGGTGTCTGTCGAGCAGAGGGGCCCCCGGGCGCCCTGACCCAGCCAACGGCCGACACCCATTAGGTGTCGCCCAAAGGGCCCCATCCTGGATGTTATTACCTGGAGAGGGGGAGGGAAGAGCAGAGTGGCAGTAAGCTCCTCCTATCAAGACAGCCCCAATCCCCACAGCAACAGACACAGATTGCAGTTGCCCAAAGGGCCCTGCCCTGGGTGTTATTACCTGGAGAGGGGGAGGGAAGAGCAGAGTGGCAGTAAGCTCCTCCTATCAAGACAGCCCCAATCCCCACAGCAACAGACACAGCTTGCAGTGCATGCATGAGTGGCAATATGTGAGTGTTTGACATGTGTGGAATTGGATGAGGCACATCTCAGGTGAGATGTGTTGTGTGGGCCTTTTCCCCCCAGGGCGTCCTCTGATTCCCCACAGACCCACCCAAAATTTTAAGCACCAGCCAGCACTAGGATGGGACATAGCCCGAACATATCAAAATGTTTGGAAATGTCACTGTTGGTCTCTTGGGGCACAACTAGTGAGAACAGGGGGGCCTTCCCGCCAGACCTGCCGTAGTGATCCAGTGGCAGTGGTTTATGAGGCTGCTGCCAGAGTCTGCCTCAGAAGGCTTTCCAAGGAGGATGTTGTCGGGGGAGCCGATGAGTAATTTGCATGCACCACCTGATGAGGAGAATGGAACGGTTTCATGGGGAATTGTTTCTTCCCTTGACCATTTTTTCCTCCCACCTTTAAACAACTTCTGTTTCCATCCCTGGTAGGGTTCGGCCGTTCGGTGCGGTCCGGTTTGTTTCGGCCGTTCGTTTCGGTCGCCACATTCGGGTTCGGCCATTCAGTTCGGTCGTGTTCGATTCAGGCGTTTTGAAAAAGGCTCTCTGTGCAAGGAATGATGGCCCCAGACCCATTACGGTGGGTCCTGGGGTTAGAGTGGCAGCTTCTGGATATTAGGATAGCCCTCCCTGCCTGTAACTTGGCCCCAGAACCCTGACGGCGGGTTCTGGGACTGGAGTGACTGTTACTTGATACGGTTGAACAACATCGCCTCTGTGCGAGGAATGATGGCCCCAAACTCATGATGTGGGTCCTGGGGCTTGAGTGGCAGCTTCTAGATATTGGCCATCCACAGCCCTCTCTGCCAGTAACATAGGACCCAGAACCCTGACGGTGGGTCCTGGGGCTGGAGTGGCTGTTTCTTGATGCGGTGGCATGACATCGCCTCTGTGAGAGGAATGATGGCCCCAGACCCATGACATTGGGTCCTGGGGGCTAAAGTGGCAGTTTCTAGATATTGGCCAGCCACAGCCCTCCCTGCCAGTAACATAGGCCCGAGAACCCTGACAGCGGGTCCTGGGGCTGGAGTGGCTGTTTCTTGATGTGGTGGAACGACATCGCCGGTGTGTGAGGAATGATGGCCTGACCCATGACGTTGGGTCCTGGGGCTAAAGTGGCAGCTTCTAGTTATTGGCCACAGCCCTCCCTGCCTGTAACTTAGCCCCAGAACCCTGACTGTGGGTTCTGGGGCTGGAGTGGCTGTTTCTTGATGCGGTAGAATGACACCGCCTCTGTGCGAGGAATGATGGCCCGATCCATGACAGTGGGTCCGGGGAGATATTGACCACAGCCCTCCCTGGCTGTAACTTAGCCCCAGAGCACTGAGGGCGGGTCCTGGGGCTGAAGTGGTTGTTTCTTGGTGTGGTGGAATGACATCACCTCTGTGTGAGGAATGATGGCCCTAGACCCAAGACATTGGGTCCTGGGGCTGGAGTGGCTGTTTCTTTTTTTTATATAGCTATCTCTACACTAAATCTAACTGCTATTAACTATTTTAAAACCTATTGAGCCAAATGGAATATCCTAATAATTAACTACAAAGGCCTTGTCCTACAAACACATGGTATCTCTATCTATCTGTATAACTAAGCTAACTACTATGTATATCTATCTAGTAACTGTCTATCTAATAACTATCTATCTATATATATAATATTACACAGGGGGAAACAGAAAGAACACAGGGAGGGGTACAAAACTGAAATGAAAATCAATCTAATAAAAATCCTACTCTAAATAAATCCAAAACTTAAAACAGGGGAAGGGAATCAGGGATGGAATAAGAGGGAGAGGGAAAGGATTCATTGGAGGGGGGAGGGAGGAAGGAAGATTGAACACAGGGAACACAGAGAGGTAAAAACAAAAAATAACACCTAAATCTATCTAATATAATCTAAATAAATGATAATATGGAGGTAAATGGGTTGGATGGGTGAAATAGGAGGAGGATGGCAATGGATTAGGAAGAGGAAGAAACAAAAACTGCTGGGAGAGAGGGACCCTTCTGAAACGCCTGCTGTTCAGGAACAGTGACTAGCTCAGAAGGTGTTGGGAAGGGGGGAGACAATCAGTTTTGTTTCTTGCTGCGCCCGCCTCACCGCAAGCCCCATTGGCTCTGTGCAGCCTAGTCCATGGCCAATCGCAGACTGCGAAGCCAGTGGTCTGAGGCGAAAAGGGATGGTGATTGGGTAGGCTGGCTGCTACTCCAAGTGTCTCCACCCCTGGTGCCTGGAAGTCTGCTCCTCAGCTGACTCCTCCTCCCTGTCACGTTTTGCCTTCCAGTGACACGTTTTTGCCACCCAAACTCACCCAAAAGCGATCCGAACTGACCAAACTGTTCGGTCATTTTGACTTTCAGAATCTAGTTCGGTCCGTTCCGGTTCGAGTTCAGTCGTCCGAACAGGCCGAGTTCAGGCCGAACTACCGAACCACATTCACCTGTCCCTAATCCCTGGGAGAAACCCCAGACTCGATGAGCCATGCCACAGTTCCTCCCTCTCCTCCTCCCCCTCCTTCTTCTCACCACGATTGGTTCCTCCCCCTGAGTTGGGCACTGCCCACAGCCTGACTTCTCTTCCCCCTAGTCACTGCTTCCTGTTCCACCACTGCTTCAGAAGCAATAATAACCCCAAATAATGAGGGGAGTCTCCCCTCCCCTGTCACCATGCTTGTTTCAAGCTAATGAACAGCAAAGACAGTGTGGGTAAAAGTTTCAAAAGTGCAAAACTCACTTATGAAATCCCATTTTTGAAAGTCATTTCGGCTCTTATGAGCTTAAGGGTGCAATCCTATGTCCCTCGTAAACTCCCCCTATGTGAGGCGCACAGCAAAAATGTTCACGATCAGGCATGCACGTGCAATGTGCATGCAGCAAGCTGCACAGGGCAAAGGCGCAGTCCATGCCGATGCGACCCCCTCTAGCCCACACACCCCATGGCCTGGGGGGTGGAGCAGGAGCCGCGTCACAGGATTGCACACTATGTCTTTTGGAACTGAGATTTCTCGGTCACTTAGCTGCTTTTCAAAATTTTCTCCTATACCTTTCTTGACATCAACTCAAGTTTATTCTCCCAATAATGCCTCTTAGCTGCTGTTTAGGAAAGTTGTGATCCATAACACTTTAAGGCATTATTGGGAGAATAAACTTTCCCAGTTCTGACTATACGTTTTGTTGTTGTTGTTGTTATTAGCAGTGAATTTTTAATCTCTGCCATGAACTCAATGGGCTTATATAGAGTTGCACGTAGGCACCTCCGTTTTCCCCAAGGTCTCCGTGTGTGGGCAATTGGTGGAGCACGGCAGCACACACACACACCTCCTTCCCCATTGGCGGTCACACGAACGCCCCCCTCCCTCACCCACTCAGTCACCCATGTGGGGGGTTGGTGGGCCGTTGCGTGTGAAAAGGGCCTAATTAATGCATGTCAATCCTGTTTAGATATGTCTTGGAGCACAGACTACCCCATTCTCTTTTATTCGCTTGGTACTTCTGCAGACTGCTCAATGATCTTTGACTCTGTCATGTGAAATAAATAATAATAATAATAATACATCATTAATTATTTATTATTATTATATAGCACCCCCTTGCCTTTCATGGCATCGGAGCGCTTCACAAATTAAAAAATATATATAAACAGTATAAACATTTTAAAACAATGACAATTTAAAACAATAATAAAATACCTGAAAATAGGAGAAGGAAAAAGGGAGGAGAGAGTACAATTAAGGGAACCAGCAGTGGATCCTAAAAGCACTTAGAAAATCAGTATGTTTTCAGGTGCTTTTTAAAGGTAAGGAGGGAGGTACTGAGACGGACATCTAAAGGGAGTGAGTTCCACATTGAGGGGCCCGCCGACTTTAGGTACAATGGCAGAACCCCCAAACAGTGGGTAGTTCCTGAGCGCAGATACCCATCGGTGTGAGACTCCAGAAGTAGGTCTCGAATATAGCCAGGTCTCAAATGTAGCTAAACCAGTCAGGGCCCTAAAAAGCAGCAGTACAATTTTAAACTCAATCTGTTGTTCCACAGGCAGCCAAGGCAGAGAACGAAGGATGGGTATAATATGAGCACAGCTTCCCAAACCAGTATACCAGTAGATGTATATCAGCATAGAACAAGGTATAATTTGAAACGTCTTCAATCATCTTCCATGATACAATGCCTCTTGAACAGTTCCTTGACCAACTTTTAGTAAACGAAAGGAAGCATAGGAATCAGGAGGACATCCATGTGATTCAGCATCATACCTGCATAATCACCATTGATATACCCATTAGGAGACATCTCGTTAGCCCTTAACGTTGGGTGATTTCAGACGTTACGGGCCCCCGAATCACCACAGTTGATTCCCAGCGGTGGCGAGCCGACCAACCACCCCCCGTGGTCCAGGATGGCCCCAAACAGACGTGTCGGGATCAGGACCACGGCAGGGAATCAGACCGACAGACCACAGCCCGGGGCAGCGCAACAGATGTGACGCCGATTCCGGGCCATGGTCAAAACACCCAGAAGGCACCGGGGAGGGGCGGGAGGCAGACATGGTAGACAGAGGGCAAAGGAAGCCAGAAGGGCCAAAAGTAAATGCTCACACAAGGGAAATGGGAAGGAAGGGGGAGGAGGGAGAAGAGCCACTGATGCAGTACACGCAACAGGCACAGAGAGAACGAGGTCACAGCGGAACACACAGCACAAACACACGCCCGGGCGCATACACACCACACGGGAAAGGAAGGGAAGGGGGAACACAGCGGACGGCCAACACACACAGCACAATGGGCAAAGGGGGGAGGGGGGACCCGGGGCCAGGGAAGCAGGAGGAGCAGCCCGGGGGCAGGGCAGGACACAGGGAACGGCATCCAGAACCCCAACAACAGCACGGGCAACCCCACAGCTACACAGGCAGCCCTGGCATGGGGGGACCCCTCAGGGGCAGAGCACAGGCACAGGGGGAGGCCACATGGACAGGGAGCGGCCTGGGAACGGTCCAGAAGGCTGACAGGGACCCCAGGCGCCGGCGAGGGTGTGATGAACGGGATGGAGGCGAGACGGAGCCGAAGAGCTGAGCAGGTGCTCCAAGCCACCACCACCACCCCCGGGAGGATGCCGGAAGGCGCAGTCCGGGGGCCCCAGAACCCTATGGTCACGGAGTCACCCTGGGGGTGGGCACGGGCACAGGAGGGATTGTGGCAGGACAATGAAGGACAGCATGGAGAAGGCACGGAGATCAGGACACAGCCACAGGAGAAGGCAGCCACGGAGGGGAACAACGGTTGCAGAGGCGGATGGAAGGGCCCGTGGAGGGGGCCCAGAGGCACAGGCAGGGGCAGTGGAACCCCAGGAACCAGCCAGCACAGCAGCAAGCCCGGGACATCATGGAGGGAGCGGGCAGTGACCCACGGCATCAGGGCAGAGGCAGGAGCTCACAGCAGGACCAGCATCCAGGGCCCGGAAGGCACAGGGGGCCTCACAGCCAGCTGCAGGGGGCCACGAAGGGGCTCGGGGCCGGGTGGCCCGCCAAGTGCACGTAGTGGGCCACTGGAGCATGCCCCGATGGTAGCCCTCCTCCTCCCGTCCTCGCTCACCCTCCGCTCTTCTCTCCCTTCCGCCTCACTCCATCCTGCCACGTTCCCCTGCTGCCGGGTGCCCTTTAAATCTCCCTCCCCGGCCTGTGTTTTGCTCGTTGCCTGGCAGCGCTGCTGCCGCTGCATGCTTTGTTCCCGGCTGGGAATCGTATTGATTGCTTCCGGCTGGTGGTTGCCGTTCAGTCGTTACATTTTGCTGTTTCCCAGTGGGAATTGCTTTGACCACCCTTTCGGAGATGGTCCGGGCAGGACCTCCAAAAGGGTGGTTAGCTTTGTCCCCTGCTGGGGATTGTCTGTGGTGAACATCTGGCGACCGCCAAACATACGTTCGGGGCCCTTTGGCCCCACCGCGGGGTTGTGTGTGGTTCACTGTGGTTGACTGTGATCTCATGATGTCTGAAAACACCCGTTGCCATCACAGCCCATAAACAAATCTAGAAATCTAAAATCTTTTGATGCAATATGCACCACTAGATACAGTAAACGTCACAGCCAGGGTCCTGCTTGAAAATCAGTTTGCATACTCTTTTGTCAAGGCAATTTGCATAATTGGTGTCGCAACAAAAATTGGAAAGTGTTTTGTACTCCAGAAGGTTATTTTGAACTGAATTTTCTAAACTGTTGATAAATCATAACTTATTTCCAACACATATGATAATGTATTGCAAATTAGGAAGAACCCTATCTTTTCAAAGATCAAGTATGTAATGGACAGTAAGTATTAATTTATATATTACCACATTGGGTGTTTTTAGATGGACGGGCTTCCCCGGTGCTGACCGTGCCAGTCTGCTTCACCCCGAGTGCCCTGTCCATCTAAAAGACCCCACGAGATGTTCAGGCGGAGCAGGCACAGAGCAGCCTTCCCTTCCAGCAGTGCTCCAGAACATTCTGGAGCACCACCAGCAGAACAAGCCAGCAAAACCGAAGACAACGGTCAGCTGGAACCTTCGAGTCAGTACCCCGGGCAACACTATAGTGCTGAGGATGCTCTAGCATGCAGCTCTCTAGTGTATGTGGGGGGGGGGGGGGGGNGTGTGGGGGGGGGGGGGGCCACGCAGGTGGTGGACCATTGGCTGAGAACCTGCTGGATATGTCTGATCCTGACCTCGGTGGGCTTGGGTCACGCTCACGCGGTTGCAGGAGTGCAACCCCAGAGCAGCTCTGGGGAACGGTAGTTGCAAGGGCGGGCAGCTCTGCGTCTCAATTTACTGTAGATGTCAGTAAAGATTTTGTAAGAGAGATGCAAATGATAAATTGCTGGAATATCAGTGTTTTCCAACAGATTATGCGAGCACTGCTTATGTTTACAGTGCAGTCATATTTTATTAAAAATGCAATTTAGGATAAAATAATAGATGTAACACTGGAATAGTAATTTGGAATTAATATTATTCTTACTTTATAAAACCACGTTGGTTGAAAAAATGAATTGAACTAGTGTAAGTGCACTCGATATGCATGAAATTTCTCTTTAGCCTGTAAAAAATGCAGAACAGATAGATAATACCCATTTGCCAGAATTGTAATTACTGTGTCACCATTTATAAAGCATTTATGTAAAGTGCTATACTATTGACTAACCATGTGCAAAGTCTCTGCATCTTGCTAAAAATCAAATCATCAGTTTAGAATTCTTTATACAGTGCTGTTAATGAAGGCAAACTTAACCCATTCCTGCATTTCTTTACCTTTTTCTTCTTTTCCCATTAAATTCCTATATTATGTGAAATGTCTGTGTTCTGTAAAAGTTTCTTAAAGATGATTAGCATATATTATTGTTATTATTGTTAATAAATCATCATCAGCAATCATCGGGTGTTTTCAGACGTGACGAGATCACAGTGAACCACGCTGAATACCTACATGTGGTCACTGTGCCCTGCACGTCTGTTCGGCGGCCGCCAGATGTTCGCCACACTGAATGCCCACATGGGGTCAATTTCAACCATGCTTCTGGGGCTCCCGGCGTGAAAATCCCCAGAAGCGTGGTGAAAGTGCTTCCCGGCCAGAACAAAAAAAAAGTAACATCTGGCCGGCGATCACGGCCCGGAATCCCCGACGGGATTCCGGGTCTTGGTCAAACCGGCCCGACGCTGCGGTGGCATTGGCCTCGCCGCCCGCCCATCTCCCCAGAGGGTGGGTGGCGAGGGAGCGGGGCTGTGAGGCCACACGTTGCACCGCGCGGCCCCGCCCCCTCCCTGATTACCCGCGGGGATCCCTGGCACGTCTGTTTGCCGTGCCTGGGTGATCCCAGCGGGGAATCTCTGGGTTGTTTTCGGGACGGGGCAAAGCCGTCCCGTCACGTCTGAAAACACCCATCATTATCATAATATAGTGCCAGATATATTACAATCTAGGAAAGAGAAGGAAGGGGAGACAAGGGAGGGGGGAACAAAGCAGAGACAGATTCATGAAGTTGCAGGTACACATTCTTTTTAGACTTAGGGTTCTAAGAACATAAGAAGTTCTATACTGGGTCAGACCAACAGTCCATCTAGCCCAGCTTCCTGTTTGCAAGAATGGCCAACATTGGCTGTTTTAAAGACATGTACAACAGGACATAATGGGGTGAACCATTTCCAACTATTTACTCGCAGATTTCCTCTCTTTGGAGTATTAGAAGCTATGATACTTAGCCTGCTTTTAAAAAAAATAATAATTCCAAAATGGCAAAGTCTTGCACTGCCTGAGCTGAATTGTATTTCCTTCCCCAGGAAAGTACCATACCTTTGGACCAATTCCCCCACCCACACTAACGGCCATTCTCTTCACCTCGTCTTCTCTAGGAACTGCTCTGTCTCTGATCTCTCCTTCGATCCTCATCCCATCTCTGACCACTTCCTTGCCCCTTTCAGTGTCTCCCATTGTCCCTCTTCCCCGTCTCCACGCTCCTTCTGTGACCTGCAGGCCATTAACCCCCTGGACTTTGCTTCCTCTCTCTCATCCCTTCTCCCCTCAAGTCTTCTCCTCCTCCTCCTCCTCCCGACTCTGCAATTTCTGCTTTCAGTGCCTCTCTCTCCTCCACCCTTGACTTCGCCCCCCTCTCCTTCCACCCTGCCCACTCCCACAACCCCCATCCTTGGCTCACCCCCAGTATCCGCCACCTCCGCTCCTGCACCTGTGCTGGTGAACGCCTCTGGCGCAAATCCTGCTCTCATGCTGACTTCCTTTACTTCAAATTCCGTCTTTCCTCCCTTACTTCAGCTATCTCCCTCGCTAGACAGCATTACTACACCTCCCGCATTGAGTCCTGTTCTCGGGACCCTCGCCACCTGTTCTCCACCTTTGACTCTCTTCTCAAGCCCCCCTGACCTCCTCCTCCCTCTTCCCTTTCTGCTCAGGATCTTGCTTCCTTCTTCACCTCCAAGATAGACAAGATCCACCTCGACATCACTTCCCACTCCTCTTCTCTTCCTACTCCCTCCTCCCCCTCCTTCTCTCCTGTCCTCCTTCCCTCCCACGAGGAAATCTCCTCCCTGCTCTCCTCCTACAACCCTTCTACTTGCCCCCTTGACCCCATCCCCTCCTGCCTCCTGACCTCCATTGTTTCCACTGTCGCCCCTACCCTACTGTACATCATAAACCTTTCCCTCTCTACTGGCGCCTTCCCCTCCGCCTTCAAGCATGCCACTGTCTCTCCTATCCTCAAAAAGTCCACTCTTGACCCCTCTGACCCTTTTAGCTACCGTCCTGTCTCACTCCTTCC
>QEPC01010495.1:1573573-1592573 GCA_003113815.1 Sphenodon punctatus
CCTCCCCATCGACAGCCAGGCAGAACAGCCACGTTTTACAATGACATTTAAACGAGGGAAGGTCCAGGGCCAAACGGTCCTCCACTGGCAGGGAGTTCCAGAGCTCCGGAGCAGCCACCAAGAAGGCCCTTCCCAACTTGCACCCCCGGCAGACTCGGGGGACCTTGAGGAGAGCACCCCCGATGACCGCAGGGGCCGATCCGGGGGGTGAGGCGGTCCCGCAAATAGATTGGGCCAAGGCTATTTAGGGCTTTATAGGCAAGCACCAACACCTTGAATCGGGCCCGGAAGACTATAGGCAGTTAGTGCAGAGACTGCAGAACTGGTATAATATGTTCCCGGCGGCCCAGTCCCACCAGAAGACAGGCCACCGTGTTCTGCACCAGCTGCAGTCTCCGAACCATCACCATGGGTAGCCCCACATAGAGTGCATTACGGTAGTCAAGCCTAGAGGTGATTAAAGCATTGATGTACTTCTAACATAGGTTAGATGCTCCAACAGTGTGAAATACAGCTATGGTTTTCTTAATTTCTTTGTATTCTGCAGACACGATCCTCTAAGTGTATAGTTCTGTTTCTAGCATTTAGCATGGGCATAAGTTGTTCTGCATGTGCTTTATTTTTCAGTCTTTGGCCATGAAACTCCTGTTCACACAGCTTGATGTTATAAGACTAAACAATTTTATTAAATACAATTTCAGCAAACAAATAATAACTACTTGCAAACTATAATGGCATGAAACCCCATCCTGGCAGCTCTGGGGCTTACCAACCCAGGCAGGGAAAGGAAAATTACAGAACGTCAATTTTATCTCAGAGGAATAGAAACCCATTGGTCAACATCACCCACCAAAACTTATTATCTTCTCTCCCTAATGTTCCACCCAAGAACCCTAACTTTCATGCCTCTTTTGTTATGGAGATCCTCCAAATGACATTTATGCTATTTCTGGCAATCTTTTCTGTAGTAGGGTGTTTTAGCGCCAACACAGAAAGGTACAGGTGCCATATGCACATAAAGGATCATACCAAAACAAGGTGCTAAACAGAGTTCAGGTTCTCCTGAGGAGAAGGGCAGTGCTTAATCAGAAACTCCTGTAGAAATCCCAAGAAATCTGTGTATATAAACAGAAAGGTCTCAGTAGGTGGGGAGAGCTGTAGAGGAAGGGAATGCTGCTGAATGCTCTCAGAGAGAAGGAGAGGGGGGGACCCAAGGTGCTGCAGAAGCTTGCAGGCAGAGTAGAATCCTGCAGGAAGGACCTCCTCAAGAAAACAGGACTAAAAGGACACCGAGGAGAACACAGCCATGTCAGGGTACTACTAGGTCGGACCTTTCTATATCTATTTGAGGAGCCTGACTCTCACTACAGATTGTTGGTGCAGTGGGCTGGCTGTAGGGGAGGTGGAGGCCAGACTCAAGGTGCCAAGTATGTTTCTCACACCAAGACTTATGCCTGGACTGGGGCCAAGAAAAGCAAGCTATACCTAAACAGCACAGGTGTAGCAGTATATCTGAGCTAATTCTCCCCACCCGAAACTAGTGGTCCTGGGGGATTTTAACATCCACACTGACACCAATCTTGGAGGAGCGAGGCATGAGTTCATGGCCTCCATGACAACCATGGGTCTGTCCCAAATCATCTGTGGCCCCACACATGAAAAGGGACATACACTGGATTTGATTTTCTGCATCAGCCTTGAGGCAGGGGGTCAGTTAGTAGAAGTCAGGGGGATGGAGCTGTTGTCATGGTCTGACCAGTACCTCCTTAAGGCGTGAATCCTGCTGCATGTCAGCCTCCAACAGGGTGCAGGACTTATTAGATCGGTCCACCCCTGGAGACTTATGGAACTGGATCGGTTCTGGAATGCTCCGGGGGAGTTTCCCCTTGATCTTGACACCTGCTCGGTCGATGATCTCATAGCCTTCTGGAACACCTTGTTGGCCGAGACCATTGACAGAGTGGCTCCCAGGCGTCTGCTGCCCTTCCGAGTCTCCCGCAGGTTTCCTTGGTTTACTGAGGGCCTGCAGTGCTTGAAGCGGGAGAGCACGCGGTTGGAGTGATGGTGGTGTCAGACTGGTTCTGAGTATGATCAATTGCAGCACAAGAGCAGTTTAAAGGCCTATGCTGTGGCAGTGAAGGTAGCAAAGAAGCAGTTCTTTGCTGCACTTATTGCATCTGCAAAGTCACGTCTAGCGGAGCTTTTCCTGGTGGTGAAAGGTTTGGTTAGTCCTGCCTGTCTCTGCATGGACCTGGAGCAGTACAGTTACTGCTGTGACTGATTCATCAAGTACTTTTTATATAAGATCGCTCGCATCCACCACGATTTCGGTTCCGCAGTTATTGCAGAGGATCATCTTGGGGCTATGGATGCCCCATTCTGTCCTGTTTTGTGGGATCGGTTTCAGAAGGTGTTGCCTGCTGATGTGGAGTCCTTGTTGGGATCTGTTCGTGCCACCACTTGTGAACAAGATCCTTGCCCGTCCTGGCTGGTGAAAGCCAGCCAGGAGATGTTACGACCGTTGCTGGCTGGGGTGGTTAGTGCCTCCCTTCAGGAGGACAGGGTGCCTAAATTCCTGAAGGAGGCTGTGGTTAGGCCCCTGCTCAAGAAACCATCTCTTGACGCTGATGGTCCTGCCAGTTATCGGCTGGTTTCTAACCATCCCTTTTTAGGGAAGGTTATTGAACAGGCTCTGGCATAGCAACTCCAAGAACATCTGGACCGCACCGGTTTTCTTGACCCCTCTCGTCTGCGGGACTGTCTCGTCTCGTCTTGGGGGAGCGTACGTCTTCCCCCCCAGGACCTCATGTGTGGAGTCCCGCGGGGTGCCAGTCTGTCTCCCCTCTTGTTTAACATCTATATGCAGCCGTTAGGGGAGATCGTGAGAGGGTTTCAGGGCATGCAGCGTCATCAGTCTGCTGATGACACTCAGCTCTACCTCTCTTTTTCCATCGACCCAGGCCATGCAGTCTCTTTATTTTCCCAGTGCCTGTCGGCTGTGGGAGCTTGAATTAGGTTGAGCTATCTGCAGCTGAATCCTTACAAGACGGAGGTGATGTTGGTGGGTGAGGGCCTGGGGGGTCTGGGAGTGGTTGAATCTCCTCTTGTGGGGGGGTTTTGCCCTCCCATGGTCCCGCAGGTACGGAGTCTGGGTGTGCTCCTCGATTCATGGCTCAGCCTGGATCTTAGGTTGTGGCCGTGGTGGGGAGTGCGTTTTGGCAGTTACATCTTGTCTGGTGGCTTCGGCCATATCTCTCAGACTCTGACCTCACCACTGTCATCCATGCCTTCATCATCTTGAGGCTGGATTACTGCAACGCACTCTACGTGGGGCTGCCCGAGAAGCTGCACCGGAGGCTGCAGCTGGTGCAGAATGCCACAGCTCATCTCCTTACTGGGGCGGGCTGCAGGGAGCACATGACACCAGTGCTCCGGGCTCTGCACTGGCTGCCTATAAAGCACCAGGCTAGGTTCAAGGTGCTGGTTTTGACCTTTAAAGCCCTTCACGGCCTGGGCCCTGCCTATCTGCGGGATCGCCTCATTCCCCATGTGCCCGTGCAACCTCTGAGATCGTCCGTGGGGGCCTTTTTGGAGGTTCCCTGGGCGAGACAGGTGGCCACTGATGTGAGATCTTTTTCAGTGGATGCCCCTGTGCTGTGGAATTCACTCCCAGAGGAGGCTCAGTTGGCCCCCACCCTCCTGTTGTTTCGACATTTGTGTAAGACCTGGCTGTTCCGCCAGGCTTTTGACGAGGGGGAGGGTGAGGGTGGGGGAGGTGGGGTTTGGGAGGGAGGGTGTGTTTTTATTGCTTGTTTTAAAATTTGTAAATTTATTTTTAATTTATTTATTTTTTATTTATTTTATAAATTTCTACCCCGCCCCTCCTGCCACGCAGCTCGGGGCAGCTTCCAACAATTTTTTTTAATAAAAATGCAATAAAAACAATTTAAAATAACCATAAACATTATAAAAATAATTAATATACAGGGCAGACTAAAAACCAAAAATAGGTGGGGGAACTAAAACCCCACCCTAATCACCCTCCCTCCCAAAGGCCTGGGCGAACAGCCAGGTCTTACAGTTTCGCCGGAATATTAACAGGCTAGGGGCCAGGCGTTCTTCCTCCAGAAGGGAGTTCCACAGCCGCGGTCCCACTACTGAGAATGCCCTCTCCATCGTGGCCCCCCGCTTTACATGGGGGACCTCCAGGAAGGCACCCCCGGCAGACCGCAGGAGCCGTTTAAATGTTTTATTGTTGAATTATATATTTTTTTTGTATGTTGTTCACCGCCCCGAGCTGCCTTTGGGCAGGAGGGGTGGGATATAAGTTTTGAATAAAAAATAAAAATGTAGGCACTCCTCCAGAAGGGAAGCGCCACCCACATTGCCTCAGTCTTGATTTTCCTTACCTTCCATGGAAATCCCTGAATTCTCTTGGCTTTCAACTAGTCCTAGATATTTGGCTAGGCCACCCTGACCTTACCAGCATAGCTGATATATATGTTTCTTGTGCTTTTGACCTTTACTCAATTTATCTGGCTCTGATAGGTGGCAGAAGATTTCAGCTCTTGCACCATGCATGTGCACAGTAGATGTGGTGCACAGATCTTGGATAGGAACCTCTGTTTGCAACATTTGCTCTGACTCAGTCCCATCTTTCAAAATTGCTTTTCATCCCAGAAGTCCTAAAATGTCAAAGGCATATTTCCAACCAGATGTCTTCCAACCAAGCGATTGTAACCATAGTCTAGACTGTAGCAGGCCTTTAGGCCCATTTGTAGTCAACAGGACATGCATACATGTTAAGTGTTAGTGTTGATTCTGCTTAGTCGTAGGATTGTGCAATTCATATAGCCTGTGCTATTAGTTTGGTTCAACCCATAGAGGTGCTTGGGTGTGTGGGATAGAGAGGTCCACTGTGAACTGTGGAATAAGGAGCTTTATTATGTTCACTGCAAAAGGCCTGGAGTTTATAGAATCTGATGCTGGGTGGTGGTGGTTGTTCAACTGTATTTTGTTTTTGTTTTTAGAGCAATTGTATATTTTTAATATCTTCTCAGAGCATCTTGAGCTTAGAATAGGTATCTTCTACATCTTAAACAGACACAAACAAGCAATAAGCAAATTCATGAGCGTTGCAGAGCAGTTCTCTGATGCTGCTGATGCTAAACACTCTTTGGGGTTTGTCTCCATGGCCAATTCTGGGCCAATGGCTAAGGGCTCTCAGTCCAACAAGGTGTAGAGCCTTCTGGACTGCTTAAATTTAAAGACATAAAGCAACCTGATTGAATTTTGTGGCACCTAAAGGGTCTCCAAACAGGTGCCACAAATATTTGGTATGTAAGAACACCAGAAGTGTCACACTAGGTCTGACTAATGGTCCATTTAGCTCAGTAGTCTGTCTCCAACTGTGGCCAGTGTGACAGGGTTCCCCTCCCATCCCCAGTAAGAGGGTTTTGAAGGGAACTCAGTGGGGAATTAACTCAGTCCCGCCACAGACAGGAATGTCCCGAGTCCTCCTGCGGGTCTCTGTTCCTATGAGGTCTCTGTCTGGGTCTGAATAGGATCTGATGTCCAGCCTCCCCATCCAGCCAGCCTACTCCACTGGTGGTGCTTCTTTTGACCCGTGCATCAGGGTTCAAGGAATGTCCAAACATAAACCAAACAGTCCTTTCCTGGGACATTCTCCGTGGCTGCACTGCGGCTGTGGAACTCCCTCCTGTTGGAAATCCGCTTGACTGCCGACCTCCCCTCTTTCCGCAGACAATGTAAGACCTGGTTGTTCCGCCAGGTCTTTCCCGAGGGAGATGTGGTGGGTGGGTTGGGTTAGGGTGGGGGAAGGGATGGGGTTTTATATTGTTTTAACTAAAATTAATATGGTTTATTTTAATGTTTTCATGTTTTAAATGTTTTAATATATTGTGAGCCACCCTGAGATGCCTGAGGCAGGAGGGGGCGGCATATAAATTGTAAAAATAAATAAATAAATGAATGAAAGGACCAGTCCCTTCCTGGGGTGTAACTTTCCTTGTGGCAGTTTCCAGGAGCCCTCTATTTTAGCTCCTCACTCCAGCCTTCCTGGTACTACCTGCTTAAAGGGCCAGTACTGAACTACCCTGTCCCTGTGACAGCTAGCTTTGCACAACAGGTCCTAATGGAATGATCCATTTCCTAAAATTCAAGTCTCATTCTATGACTAACTTGACTAATAATTATTTATAATAATAATAATTTATTGCATAACAATAAAGTCATTGCAAACATAAAACAATATATACTCATAAATTAAAATACATCAAACATGGCACGATCATAACTATATACAACCGCAGCAGTATGACAAACACTATAACATTTTTATAAAAGTGACAATAAAAAACATAACTCAGAACCAAGACAAAAAAAATAATCAGAAAGTACATAGTCACCATAGTAAGCCCAGACCAGATATCTTGTATACTAGGCATAATTAAGCAACAGTTGATACAGAGTATGCCACAAACAAAAGTCAACATCCTGGGATCCTAAGACTAATTACTAACTTACTATCTTTTATCCACTAAACATAATTAAGTCCACCCGGATTAATTATTACAAATAGTACTATATAGTACCTAAGGTAGGACCCATAACTCATATCACTTGGGAAACCTCAGACAGGGGCGAATCCTGCCCATGGTTCTATTTGGGTCTGAACTTCGCATTCTGTTTGTACATGTAAATTTTCCAAAGGAATTTGGCAATTTTGCTGGACACTTCAGTCGATCAATCCTCCAGGAGGAACTTAACTATAGCTCTTGGGGCTCTTCCTGGAAGATTGCCTATCAGGGTATGCACATATTTCTCCTGCAGCTGAGCATAGTAAGGGCAGTCAAAGATCAAATGCTCCAAGGACTCAATTGAGTACAGATCGCAAGAACATAAACGTTCCACAAGCGGGATACCCTTATAGCGGCCCTCTGTAATAGCAGACGGGAACATATTGAACCTTGCAAGCATGAATGGTCTCCTAAATTTGGCCAACAAACTATTCTCCAGATATGGCATTGGAGAACTAGATAGGTTAGAGAAAAGGCCGTAAGGGCCTAGCACTCTAATTTCTCCCAAAGCAGCACTTTCCTCCTGACGGGTAATATCACACAACCTGGTAATTATCAATTTTCTGGCCCCCTTGAATCCTAGGTTCCCCAATGCCCGGGGGTCTATTCCCATAGATTTCAGATGAGCCTCTACCCGCACGATCCAGGCATTTCTAAACTTATCATCTTGGACCAGGAGAGAGAGGGGCGCTGCCAACTTAAAAATTAGACGGAGCCAATAGGTAAAGGCTCCCTGACAAACCTTTACCCTCACTGGAGGAAGCCCACATTCCGCCCTAAGAACTACAGTGGGAGTACCAGGAGGGGCCGCCAGTGAGGACCTTAGAAAAACTGCCTGGAGGTTCTCTAACCCCCTTACCTTATCCAAGGCCCAAAATTGGGAACCATATAGCATCTGGGGAATACAACGCTGCTTGAAGATTTTAATAGCCGGGGAAACCAGCTGCCCTCCCTTGGCTCTAAAAAGGATAGCAGTTCACACATGTTGTTTTTTTTAATTTATCCACTGCAGTCTGCACTTGCAAGGTCCATTTGCCATTAGCCTGGTAAACCAGGCCCAGATATTTAAAAGCTTTAATTTCCTCAATATTTACCCCATCCACAGACCACTTATGGTTTAGTCTCTTCTTAGCAAAAATCAAAACTTTAGTTTTATCATAATTTATATGTAACAAATTTTCCTTACAATATTCCCCAAGAGCTGACAAAAGGTGACGCAGGCCCACTGGTGTATGAGAGAGGAGCACCGTATCGTCTGCATAAAGTAGGCAGGAGATACTAATGTCCCCAAAATGGGGATCATGAAATTGAGTGTCGGTCAGGGCTCCTATTAAGTTATTCAGATAAACATTAAATAGAGAAGGGGCCAGAGTACATCCCTGCTTTACGCCCCTTCCAGACAGAATAGCATTAGATAATGTCCCCATATTATCAATCCTCACCCTTACAGAGGTGTTAGTATGCAGCTGACAGATGAGGTACAATAGTCTACCCTCCATTTGTAGATTAGCCAGCTTCTGCCATAGCTTCTCCCGCAAAATAGAATCGAAAGCGGCCTTCAGATCTATGAAGGCCGCAAATAATGGTTCCTGAGAGCTAAGATGCTTCTGGACCAGATGAGATAAAAGGAAGCAGTAATCCCCCGTAGACATCCCCCCTCTGAAACCAATTTGCTCGTTGCAAATAATCCCAGAGTCTTTCAGCCACACCTCACATTTCTGCAGTAAATATTTAGAATACAATTTACTAATTACACAGAGGAGGCTAATTGGCCGGTAATTCCCGGGGTACCTGGGATTATCTTTTTTGATAGACCCTTCTCAGAACACCTCTCAACTCTTTACACTCTCTGTCAAACCATCCCGGGGTAGAAGTATCTTTCCTATGGCAGTCATATCCTTGCTTAATTAAAAAGGGGACCATCCCATCCACCAGCTCCTGGAACCTTGCCAACAGCTCATCATGGGATTTGGCCTCCAACAGCCTAACAGGTAAACACTGACCAGCCCAGGAGCCTATCCAAGACTTTACTGAGACTTCAAGAGCCTCATCCCAATGCCTACAAATCACAGAATCCCCATGGGCTATATTAGTAGAATCAAACACCTCGACTTGGTCAACAAGACGAAGACGAAGCGTTAAGTTGGCAGGTGGTGATCACTTTCCCAGCGGGGGCTAATAACAAAAGATTCTACCAAGGGGGGAATAAGGTTGGCAGATACCAAACAAAAATCAATAGAACTACAGCCCCTACATGAAATATAAGTGAAGTCGCCCAGGTGATCACTTCACTATCTACCATTCAACACATAAAGATCTGTCGGTTCCAAGATCTTAGCCAACAAAAGGCCATTCCTGTTTATTCCCACATCCTTCATCACCCAAGCCAAGAGAGGGGAGCTATCATCATTCAGCCAAAGCCCCCCTTGCCGACACAGATCGTTATCTGATGCCCCCATCCTTGCATTAAAATCCACAGCCACTAATATACCTATCTCTGGAGACTCTCTACGAGTGTGTTCAATAAGGGTAACTACCTCCTGTCACACACTATCAGTATACTAAGGAGAGCTATCAGGGGGATATATACACAAAGCAACAGAAGGGGAACCTCCGGATGGTTAATAAGGCATCCACAGCAACCTGTTACCATCCCTGGAAGAGGGGCGAGATAGATGACACTAAACACACTGTGCCACCCCTTGGTCGGCCCCTCACAACAGGTTTATCAGCCCGGGTGAAATACACAATGTAACCTCCCAATGTAATATCATCAATGCTCCAAGTTTCCTGGGCCAAGATGATATCATGGCCCCTAAGGAAGGTTAGACAGTCAGGATTGGCTGTCTTAGTCCTCCACCCGGAAGGATTCCAGGATAGAAGTTTGAGAAGTGGGGCCACCCTCTCACTGGAACATCAATCTATTTTGGTCTTATTGGAGCACAAAGAATCCTCTTTACCAGTAGAATATTCGGCTTCCCCCTGGATTCTAACCCCCTTCCCCACACCTCCTTGAGACATAGCCTCCCAAATCACTTGAGATGTTACCGTCCTGTCGATTTTCTCCTCCTGCTGCTCAAAAACAGAGGAGAGAACCTCTTTAGGGCAGTGCACTGGGTTGGAAATGGGGGGGGGGGAGATTTAAAGCCCTCAGATCCTCAGCTAGAACAACTATGGAGGGAGGGCCTAGAAGGCTCCCCCACCTCCCATTCATCCAATACCCTAAATTTATCCCACTGCAAGCTGGTTTCTTCTGGTAGGCTATGCCCTGGGTTAACCTCACACACCCGACCCGGGTCCAGATCCCCTTCAACACATATAACTTCCAAACTATCATCGAGAACCGGTTGCACCACCTCTACTGCGACCTCTAAGGGAAGGAAGTTATGAATTACAGAATTCTTTGGTGTTGGGGGAAACTCCATCCCTAAGCCCTACCCCGCTATCTCCCTGAGCCAGAACCCTTTCCTCTATTGTCGGTGGAACATTGTTGGTAACCTTGGGGGTTGACAATGGGGCAGCAGTGTCCATGCCTTCCTGGACTTCTACCATCTTTACTGCACTACTATGACCCAAACTACTATGACCCGGAACGACTCCTGCGGTCTGCCGGGGGTGCCCTCCTGGAGGTCCCCCGTGTTAAGCGGGGGGCCACGATGGAGCGGGCATTCTCGGTGGTAGGGCCGCGGCTGTGGAACTCCCTTCCGGAGGAAGCTCGCCTGGCCCCAAGCCTTTTGACATTTCGGCGGAACTGTAAGACCTGGCTGTTTGCCCAGGCCTTTGGGAGGGGGGGGGGGGGGTGATTTTTAATCCCCCACCTGTATATTTATTTTTATACCACCCTGTTTTACTGATATGTTTTATAATTGTATTTTAAATGTTTTAAATGGTTTTTATTGTTGTAAACCGCCCCGAGCTGCTGTGCAGGATGGGGCGGTATAGAAATTTACTAAATAAAAAATAAAATAAAATAAAATAAATAAACCCTGCCCGGAACTGGCAGTCTTCGGAAAGCAACTTGCGGGGGGGGGAGGGTCCTAAGAAGGCCCTTGCTGCATTTCTCTGCTATGAGCCTATTCTGGGGTGCACCATTGGCCAGCAGCCTCTGGGGCTTCATTCCTTGTTTTTCGTTCCCCATATCTAAAATATTCTTGTTAATATAAATCTTTGCAACACATATACCATTATCAACCAGTCGCCGACTATCAGCCCATACACATTCCGGGACCCTGCTATTTCTAAAGGAAACTACACACTTATAAATCTCCGGATCCCTCTGGATAATCCTAATATTCACAATATCCCTTGGGTTGCAAGGAGCAGCCAAAAGAAATCTCAGATGGCGGACGACCAAATAAGGGGTGGTCCACTGGGGAATTATCCCCGAAGGAAGCGGGTACACAGAGAATGCAACGGAGCTCCTACAGAAACTATATCCAGAGTCCCCCCCCCCCCGATCTCCTGGAGGGGGGTCATCTGACTGTGCTCCAGGGCTTTATCCCCCTCATACCTGGGGATAGATAATTTGCCTCCCAGCTTCTCTCCTACAGCTCCCTCTCTATTAGGGCTCCCCTGGGGGCTAGAATGTGGGATGTACATTCCTCTAACAGTACCAGTTTGCCCAGTCTCCAGTGACTGAGTCAAGATTTTTAGTTGAGCAAAAATAAACTGAAGGGTTTTACAAATAAGCATAGTCTGGTCCATCATTTTTGTTGCCCAACTAGGGTCCCCAGAGCTCAATATGGCAGAAATACCCTGCCTGCCCATAATATCAGGATGAACCAGCTATGAGCAGGAAACCCAGGGAGGACCAGATGCCTCACTCGGCTGCTCACCGGGGGGGGGGCCTGCTACACTCCCCGCCTCGGCTGCCTCAAGCAAAAGAGGGGCAAACCGATTACTTAGCTGCAAGTCAGTTGTAGGTAATGGAGAGTCCAAAGAGCCCACCGAGTGGGACAAAATAGATGTAGCAAATTGGTCCATTTTCCGTTGTTTCGGGGGTCTTCTCCACTGCTGTTGGTCTTCTCCGCTGCTTAGACTTTCCCACCATCACTCAAAATCAGTCTCTTGTACGCCGCAACGAGAGCCCGCCAGCGCCTGGCTCGCGCCCAAGGCCGCGCAGCCCCCAGGCGCGCAGCCCCCAGGCGTGCTGACCCGGCGCGCGCCTCTGGCGCCGCCGGGAGCAAGTGGGAGTTTATATCACCAAGGTGCAGCGCAATGGCAGGTAACCCCGCCCCTCTCCTAATCACAGCGCTGAGTCAGCAAGAGCGTCCCCACGGCGTCTCCACTCTGCAGCCCCACAAGTGTCAAGATTAGGCTCCACTCAGTCCGTGCCACTCCTCGGCTGCCGGGAGCAAGTGGGAGTTTATATCACCAAGGTGCAGCACAATGGCAGGTAAACCCGCCCCTCTCCTAATCACGGTGCTGAGTCAGTAAGAGCGTCCCCACGGCGTCTCCACTCTGCAGCCCCGCAAGTGTCAAGATTAGGCTCCACTCAGTCCATCCCACTCCAATAATCATTTATAGACATATCCTCTAAGAACTTATCTGTCCTTTTTTGAACCTATTTATGCTATTAGCCTACACCAGGTTAATTATACATTGAGTGAAGAAGTACTTCCTTTTATTTGTTTTTGTCTTAAAAGTGATAGAGCAGTCTTTCTGTGAGTTTTGCAGAAGAGATAGAATTGGGAGGGGAAACATCTACATTTCTCTTTTTCCTGACATAACTTTTACTACACTCAGTGGTAGTTTATTGACAACCTCATCTTATTTAAATAGAGCCACAATCTGAGTTGGTGTAAATCAGGATAGCTTCATGAAGGCAAGCCACTTTTGAATTGGAAGTTGCACCTTCTGAGTCCCTGGCCTTTAACATATGCTTCTTTTGTACATATGTTGTCAAGAATATTCACATTCATATGTGACACAGTCACATCTGAATCTCTATTTACACAGTCTCTATTTATCTGCATAACCAAGAATTCTCTCCACCTTAATTATGCTCGTAATGTAAAATAAAAGTTATTAATATTAACTTTAAATATTTTGAAAGAAATAGGCAGTATTTGAATGTGAAAAAATCCCAAGGAGTCAATCCTCTGCCTTTGAGTTTTTGTTACAAAACGTTACGAACTTTCCAAAAACTATTAATTAGTAATGTTAAATTCACTGGACAAGGCCTCATGTTATCTCTTTGGAGACTGGACAAACTGCATAGTGTCTTCAGAATTAGTAAAATCATACTTTTGATTAAGATGCCAAATGTTAAGACTTGCTGCAGATAAATGTCACCTAATTCACTTTCAACCATTTGAGCCATTTTAACTAGCTTAACTGTTTCCAGCCATTTTAACTAACTTAACTGTTGTTTTCTGTGTTGTTTTAAAATAATTAAAATTATTAACTTAAATGTGCAACACAGTGTCGTTTCTCCAACTACAGCAGCTATGTGTGATTAAATAATTATAGATGTAACATTTCCCCCCACTGCTCTAATCTGTTCGCCTTCCTACAAAAGAAAAAATAACTAAGATACTATTCATAAAAATATTATAAGATGGGTTCTTACATTCTCTAGTAAAACCTCAAATATGTGCCTTACTAATGCTTTATTTTCACATACAATTTCATATAATGTGAGATGAGGTCATCAGTTTTTAATGCTAGGAAATATTAAGCCTAGGTCTCTGTATAGCAAAGGTCTGATGAAGCATGGCTTTTTCTAAATGGGATATCTCCTTTTTAGCCAGTACATAACTTATGTTCCAGAATGGTATTGGCGGGGGGGGGGTTGTGTTGTAAGAAATACTCTTTATGGAATGAAATGCTGTATAAGCAAAAATGTGATCACTTATGGCCATTAAACGTGTTGATCTTAGTACGTGGGAGAAATTTGAAAGCTTTGAGTCTGGTGTGGTTTAAATGCAGGAATATAGCAGCTGTCACATACCTCGCTCAAGTTGTGGTCATGGTCAGAGCTGGGAAGTCAGAGTCCAGGACAGAGTTATGGTCATAAGGAACATCAAGTCAGAGATGAGGGATTAGAGGTACTTTAAGCCAAGTAAGTGGCAATCTATAGTCTTGGCAAGGGAATATTACAGGATCATTTATCAAAAACTACGAACCAAGAAGAAATGAAGGACTTGGTGGGAGGTCTTGGAGACTGGAGCAAAGTCTAGGCACAAAGCCTGGGAGCACACTTTGAAGTCCAGATATTTACCATGTGCAGTGACAAGCTTCCTCTCCTGCCCTCATATGGCCCTTGGGAAATGGCAGGAGAGGGCTGGATCAGCTATCTAGAATCAAAAGTGTGGCAAGGTTAAGAGAGATTGGCCAAAATGTTAAAGGCCAATGAGTGACTCCCTATTAGGAAAGCAGTTAGAGCATTTGCCCGAAACCCCACAGACTTGAGTCCTCACAGGAAGCAGCTTGGAGAAGGGTACCAACTCTTCGCTGAAAATGAGGGAAAGTGACTAGCATACCCCACCTACCTAGTCCTGACCTCAGCAGCCTCCTTACTCCTTCTTAGTATAGGGCCTGCAGCTACGCTGGTTGCACAAGTTTAAGGACACCCTGATTAGCCTCCTACTTTTCCATGCCATAGTCAGCTTGAAAATTTTACCCAACCCATCTCTGATCTTTTCATAATTTCCTTTCAGCTTCCTCCTTTGTGTCCATGCACACCCCTCCCTTCAGAGCAGCTCTGGACATCATTTGTTATCTTTCTGGTTTCATCCAAATTAAGTATCAGTTGAGCTTTCCCAATGTTCATTCGAATCACACATTCCGTTGTTCCTGGCAAAATTGGTTTGGAGTTGCCTCAAGTTGGTTGGCGTCAGTTTCCATTCTACATATTCTTTCCTGACTGTGCTATATGGCTACAAGTAAGACCAGTGCAATATTTCAACCCTCTTTACTCCTAAATTATAAGTAGTTGTTTACTGTATTTTTTCACTGTAAAAAAAAAAAAAAAAGGCTTTTTTTTGTTTGTAGATCCAGTCTTAAAACAGATATTTTATGATTAAATATTTATTTAAGCCAAAAGCAGCCTTATTACATTCAAAATCTATATTTTTCCTTAGGATGCAACAACAAATGGCCTCAGATAGGCCCTTTTCACACAAACACTCTAACACTGATAAAATGGGTGTTACATTTTATTATACATGTTACAGGGCACCCACAAGGTAACACTTCAGCCCTGCAACATGTATAATAAAATGTAACACCCATTTTATCGGTGTTCGATTGTCTGTGTGAAAAGGGCCTTACTGTACATAACTTCAGTACATTCTAAATTCCAGAATAGGTCAACTGTCAGAAGACACTGTTTTGCCATTAGTGAACATTCATACAAATAAAACTTAAATAATTAAAATTTTCAGTAAACTAAAACATGAATAATCAGTGACAAGGTGTTATCATCTTATACTCAAGCAGAATTCTTTATTAGATTTTTTCCCCGTATTTCATGCAACTGATAACATTTTTTTCTTCAACACATATTAAAGGAAAGCTGTATGCAACATTCTCAGTAATTTGCAGGGAGCAATCAAAACCGGATGTCATACGGCAGGTAGCTCAGCAGCAAAGTGAACATTTGCTGTATTGTTTTGTGTTTCATGCACTACATATATACAGAGTTCATTCAGAAATGGGAATTTTCATAGGGAACTACATATGTCATAGCATTTCATGAAATAATTGATAAGCCTGAGCATACAGTCTTATTTATATGCTTCCTGCCACTATCAAAAGTTCCTCTCAAATGTCCTCTAGCCACCGACCTCTCCTTCACTTCAGGAGGTTCCAGCTTTTACATCATTTCTGACTTGCATCAGCAACAAATCAAATGCTTTAGTCAGCAGCACTATATTCCAGCTCCGCCATTTTCTATCAACCTGGCTCACTGTGCTACTAAACCTGCCAATGTCCAGAAGGGGACCACGATCACAAGCAACTAATTAGCGCAATAGACCTTAATTGATGAAGCATAAATGAGATTTTGTTCTAACTCTCCTATCGTGGCAGTTGTTTAAGATAATGAAAGAAATGGCAGCAAATTGGGGTGGAGAAGAAAGGAATGCCCCAGTCTTGCAAATGTTTAATGAATTGAATAACTCACTGGGCTAAAGTTATATTCATCTGCACTGCTCTCACCATTATCAAACCCTGACCCAAAAGGGGTGAGTCCTTAGAACAATGGTTTCCAAAATGTATGCCTGTATGACAACACTTGTATTTATTATTAATTATTATTATTAATTATCATTTAAAGTATATAGGGCTAACAATGTAGATAGCACTAAACAATCATTAAAATTGTGACAGATCCCTGCCCCGAGGGGCTTACAGTCTAGGAGACATTTTGAGACAAACAGAATTCTACAGATGGAAAGACCCTACTTAAGGGCCCAAACCATAATTCAGGAATCTCTGCCTTAGAATTATACGGTTGGAAACAACCACAAGGATCACCAAGTCAAACCTCCTGTACAAGGCAGGATTAACTAGCTCTAACCCCCTCTGACAAATATTTATCCAGCCTCCCGTTTAAAGCCTCCAGAGAAGGAGAATCCACAGCTTCCCTTGGCAGCTTGTTCCATTGCACAACTGTTTTTACAGTTGGGAAGTCCTTCCCAAGTTTAACTTGAAAATGGATAAGGGTCTCATTTTCAGCTGGCTAGACTGGAGACAGCCATCTGGTGTGAGACCAAGCAGCAGTCAAACCCACAACCATCAAGTGATGTAGCTGAGGGCCTTAACCACCCAACTACCAGGCCTAGAGGCTAGACCAGATGTGGGCCCTGTTCAGACCCTAGCAGGGTAAGTGGCCAGGCCAGAAATGTGGAGAACCAGGCCCATGGTCCAGGCCCAAGAGCTGCCCAGGTGGGCCAGAGCGGGCAAAACAAAGTGGGCGCATCTATTTTTGTGCCAACCCAGCTTTGTGGTGGGGGATTGCTATTGCAGCCAGCCAGCCATGACTGCCTGTCATTAGCAGCCATGGCTGCCCATCATGGCGGGGGGGGGGAAGGGGAGGGGAGGTGGCTCCAGCCACAGCATGGGAGAGGATCATTGCTTCCTGCCCCCTGGCAAGGTCAGGCCAGGGAACATGTATTCCGTCCCCCAACCTGACCCGGCCGCAGATGCCCCCCCCCCTTCCCTGGGACATGGAGTCACATTTGTTTTTAACCTACATATTCATGCAAACAAATAAATCTGTCAAATTTGCACTATCCAGACCAAAACAGATGAAGTGGATAATAACCACTATTCATTTACATTTCATCCGATATTTCACTCCAGTTAGTTTGGTTATTTCAGTATTTCAGTTACTTCATTCCAGTATTATTAATGCTATTGCTCATGCACAGCAACTAAAATGAAGTAAACAAAATAATAAAACGGGGTAGAGGACCTTGAGCAGCCATTTCCATGTGCTATTTTGCACACAGGCAATTAACATGTGCCAAAGGTCTTTGGTTAATTGTGCATGTTCAAAATGGCACTGGGGTCAGGGAGCCAGAGCAGGCTCCAGCTCCTCCCCAAATCGAAATGGATTTGGTGTAGCTGATTCATCATGCTGAGTCTCCAAAGACATTCTATATCCATGGAAAATCTCCATGGATATGGAATGTCTGATCCGGTCCAGCTAACCAAAAATGCAGATAAGTTTCATGAATATTCATTCTATTCTATTCTATTTGTTTCAGCTCTACATGTCACCCTTTTCTTCCTTGACATATGTTTATCTGTGATTTGAACTGTTTTCCTGGACCTCTCATACCCAATTTACAATAAGCCACACTGCGAAGGCACTATTTCATCTTTAAATTCCTAAGTCCACTGGTGCCAAATGACTACATCCATGATGAAACTTAAGCATGTGCTTAAAGATGTTGCTGGCTTGGTCCTTCTGAAGAACTGTTCTAATCTGCTTTGTCTACATTTTTAAATAGGATTTTCAAAAAATGTCCCTGTTTTGGTTAGAAACATTGCATGCAGTTTTCTCATACTCTTATCTCCTTGTCGGAAAATGCTGTGATAATAGTCACCTTACAGAAGAATCTTCTCCACTTCATTCTCTATAAAGCAAGTGGCCAAGAGGAGATAATACAAATATTAGAACTCTGAAGAAAACACAAATAACCAAAGAGGAGTACAGTACTAGCAAACACATCATGCTCCTTGGCAGGGGAGGCAGTGAATTTACCCCTCTTAAAATAATCTTATCCATCTGGTTTAAGTGATCCACTGTTATAAATGCTAAGTGTCATATTTACTATATCTGAGACTATATTTTTAGTATTGAGAAAGCCACCGTAAAAGCCATTTCAGTACACAGTAACTAAACCAAGGTGCAATACTTAAATATTGCTGTGAATATAAAAAACTGATCTCCCATAAAAGTTGATTCCCAATGGATTTAATACCCTTGTGAAAATGGAATATATTTTAACAGGCAAAAAGTATATTACTAGTGCAATGTGCTAATATTATACCTTCAAACACTGGTCGCAGGCCTTAGACAAAAGTATGAATCTGACATGATCCCTGATAGGAGCTTGAAGAATATGACATTTCAGTGCACTTTCTAAATCACTCCCTTATTAACTTTAATTTGTCGCACATGCTTCCAGTTGTGTATAAGGTCTTGTTGATGCTCAAATTAAAGTTACTGTTAGCCCCATGTTGGAGTTGCCATCATGAAATTTAAGTTATGACTTTAGGAAGGAAATTTCTTATGCCACTTTTCACCAAGGAAGATCATCCTCTTCTACTGGAAACTGCCTCATCTTATCCCTCTATCAATTTGGTGGTGGACGGCATTAGAGCTGCACTCAGCAGTATTACTGGTATCCAAAAAAAATGACTCAAAGCAGGGAAATACTTAGCAATATGATCTGTCTCCAGTGACCTGACCTTCTGAGAAACCAATTTAAACAAATTCTTAGAGCTGTATACATTCCTATAATCCACAGCAGATCGCCCTCTGAAATTAGCTGGAGTTCACCATTGATTTCAGCCGAATACTGCTTCATTTACTAGTGACTTATTATCAATTTTAATTTGTTAATTGATTAGAAAATACACTGTTATGGATTAACATTTCAGATTAGTCGCTATCTCCAATATTCTATATAAGCAAGATGTTACCATGTTACCATGGGACAGGCTATTGCTTACTATCATGTCCTTAAAGTATGGGCACCTAAGTGCCATTTTTGCCTGAAAATATACCCTGGAAGTTTTCAAAGAGCCTTCTCTTCTCTCTTTTGATTCATGCCCTTTTTTCTTTGTACACATTCTGGAAGATGTTTCAAATGCATGAAATGTGTTTTTTCTGTGCTCAAATGAATACTGAATCTGATGAATTCAGAGTATTCATATCTATTTCT
>QEPC01010495.1:1627119-1642304 GCA_003113815.1 Sphenodon punctatus
CCCCCCCGAACACCAAGCCGGGGTGGGGGGGTGCATCTGTGTAAAAATGGCCTTTCTTTGATTGTTTCAGTCTTAGGTGTATCCAAGTGCCATGGGGCCCTGTGGATTCTGCATTTTCCCCACTGGCAGCAATAGTGGAAATACATAATCCACAAGACCCTGCATGTTACTCCTCTCTCCTAGGCAGCTTCATCCACCCTAGCATTCCATTCAGCTTCCTTGAATATTGTGACTATTCCTTGAACGTTGCGTGCAGTTTTGTTTGTCCCATCTCAAGAAAGATATAATAGAATTGGAAAAAATTCAGAGAAGGGTAACAAGGATGATAAAAGCGATGGATCAACTTCCATATGAGGAGAGGCTGAACTGTTTATCTTGGAGAAGAGGCAATTAAGGGGGCATATGTTAGAAGTTTATAAAATTTTGAGTGTTGTGGAAAAAGTAAATAGGGAACTGTTGTTTGCCCCTTCTCATAAGAGAACAAGGGGACACTCTCTGAAGTTAAATGACAGCAGATTTAAATCAAACAAAAGGAAGTACTTTTCCACACAGCGGACAATACAGTTGTGGAACTCGTTGCCAGAGGAGGCAGTGAAGGCCAACACTATAGCCAGCTCCAAACAGAAACTAGATAAATTCTTACAGGCTAGAGCCATAAATCCATACTAGTTGGGGGATAAAGCCCTGGCTACCAGTACTTGGGAGTGGTTAGCAGGAGATGGGTCACACTTCCATGACCTGTACTTATACTTCTCTCTAGCTACTGTAGCTGGCCACCGTCGGAAACAGAATGCTGGGCTCGATGGACTATGGGTCTGACCCAGTATGGCACTTCTTATGTTCCTGATTTCCTGTTCCTCATTTTTTTTTTATGGACACATATCTTAATTAACCAAATGCCTGCCTCCTGTTCTTTAGCTGTCAGACATCATTTTAGCAGCTTTTCTGCATGACACACTGGTTTTCTTTCAGAACTCTCATTTCCCATGCCATCCACACTGGCAGCCAGTCTATTGGTGTTTTAAGACAAGTGCCTCCCCACCCATTACCCCCATCATGCATTGGTGCCCTATGCAGCTCTGTACCATGCATGATGGGTGGGGAGATGCTTTCCTAAAAACACCCTATGCATTCTCAGTACACCCAATCTGAGTGTGTGCATATCATTACATCCTTATCGTTTGGACTGTGCTCCAAGGCTGCTTGTATTGCTACTATCTCTGCTTCCTGAGGAAGACAACTCCCCTTAATTACTTGGCCATGGTACTAACTAGACCTGTCCACAAACCAGCAATCAGCCAATTTGTTTTTGTTTTCCATTTCTGACCAGGGTTCCCCTTTCTTAAAGGGTGAGGGATCTTCCTTCTGTTCCAGAGGCATGAGGCATTTGCCCCGATACCCCCTGGAAGAAAGACAAGTACACATTATGTGTGATTTAAAGGCCACACTCTTTATTTACTGAAGTTAAGGTCAGGAAGGGGGTGTTCCTCTTCCTGGGTCCAGCCTATGCTATATTTTAACTTCTTACTGCTGTTAGGTCACTCTCACTCCAGCCGCCCAGCTGGTCGGGGAAGCCGGAACCTCTCGTGACCGGAGTAAGAGTGAGGAGGTGGCCACCCGGGGACCGTTCATGTCCTCTGAGGTATGGCACACCCCTCCCTCTTGGGCCTGGGTTGGAAGCTGGCCGCCCCTGCTCTAGCTTCGCCTGTGGCCCCATCTTGTAAGGAGACGATTTAATGAGCAGCTGTTCTACCACAAAATCTTTATAATTAATACCCTGGACCCCTGCGAGTGCAACAAAATATACCACTGTTGACATCCGACCTCTCCCTTATTAGCCAATTGACTCTAAATACATACACTGTGAGGAAGGCGAAAAACCAACAGGCCCCTTATTTATTTTAAAAATGTATACCCTGCCTCTCCTGCCAGGCAGCCTGGGGTGGCTAACAAATCAATCAATAAAAATACAATAAAATATATAAATGCATTAAATAACATATACAACAATAAAATGGGGAGAACAAAACCCAAACCCCCCCCCCCCTCCCTCACCAAATACCTGATGGAACAGCCAGGTCTTACGGTTCCTACAGAAACCTGGGAGGTCTGTGGCCAGACGGGCCCCTATTGGGAGGGAGTTCCACAGGCGCAGTGCGGCCACTGAGAACACCCTGTTCTGCATGGCCCCCCAGGAAACCCGGGGGACCTCCAACAGGGGCCGTTCCAGATGATCGCAGGAGCCGGTCCAGAACCTGGGGAGTGAGGCAATCTCGCAAATAGGCAGGGCCCAGACCGTGTAAGGCTTTATAGGTCAAAACCAACACTTTGAATCGAGCCCGGAAGACTATTGGCAGCCAGTGCAGAGATCGGAGCACTGGTGAAATGTGCTCTCGGCGACCCAGCCCCACCAGGAGCCAGGCCGCCGCATTCTGTACCAGCTGCAGCTTCCGAGCCATCACCATAGGTAGCCCCACGTAGAGCACGTTACAGTAGTCTAACCGAGAGGTGATAAAAGCATGGATGATTGTGACCAGATCCAGAACCTAAACCAGCGGCCGAAACTGCCGCACCAGATGTAACTGGCGGAAGG
Organism: Sphenodon punctatus; assembly: GCA_003113815.1. NCBI lineage: Eukaryota > Metazoa > Chordata > Lepidosauria > Sphenodontia > Sphenodontidae > Sphenodon > Sphenodon punctatus. Next base: position 1,629,713 of record QEPC01010495.1, read on the forward strand.
CACTCCTCACCACAGCCTCCACCTGGAGATCGCGTCGAGGAGCACCCCCAGGTTCCGCACCTGGGAAGTCAGTGGAGGGCACATCCCCTCAGCCGAGGGGGTCGCCATCTCCATCGACTTACCCACTAACATCACCTCCGTCTTTTCAGGATTCAGTTGCAGTGCCAATCAGCAGAAAAAATTCCTTCCTGGCCCCCAGTGAAGGGCAACCGGCGTGAAGCCCTTCACCTCCACCCTTGTCGTAGGGGAGGGATGGCGGGTGCTTCTTCTCACTTGCTCTTCTTCAGCACGACTGGCTAGAACCAGCTGTGCTCCAAGATGGCGCCCCCCCCAGGTCCCGGCTCACGAGACCTGGTTCACGCGCTCCTCCATCTCGCGGCCGCCCGCTTCCCTCCCGCTTGTCTTCCCCGTGGAGGCAAGGAAAACACCGATCCCGCTGCCCCCAAAGGTGAGGCGCAGGGAACGGGGATTGTGATCTGAACCTTCTATCAACAGGGCCTAGGGAGCCAATGCCACCCCCAGCTTCCAATTGCTTAGTGTCAGAGTCCACTTTGGCCAACCTAGGGCTGGAGACTGAACTGTCCTTTGCCTTTTTTAATATTAGAGACTCAATCAGGGAGTGGGTCATCTTTAAAATGACTGGGGCCATGCCTGTAAGGTGCTCACATTTTTCTAATTCCCAAACCAAAGTTTTCTTTTCACAGAGGGAAAATGTCTCCTCAGGTCCTAGCTAGCACTTGAGAGGAAAAAGCCACTGGTTTCAATCCAGCTCCTTGTTCCTGACAAGGTAGCCCCCAGTCCCTTTACTGAGGTTGCAAAATGGTTCACCGGTCTCCGCGGCCCAGGGTGGAGCGGCGCATGTCTGTTGGCGCGCCCCTTCACCCCGGGCCGTGGTCCAAACCACCCCATGGCCTGTGGTGAATGGGGCCCGGCGTAACGTCTGAAATCACCCATTATTATTTTTAAAAAATAAGTGGGTGCTACACTTTTGCTGCTTGGCACCATGGAGGCCAGAGGAATCTCTGCCTTGCTCCACTTTCCCTGGCCTGGGCTGTCCAAGTTACCAGTGCCAGGCTAATGTCATGCCTTTTTAAAAAATAAGCGGGTGCCACTGCTGCTTGCACTGCTTGGCACCATGGTGGTCAGAGGGATCTGCGTAGCTCCACTTCCCCTGGCTGGACTGTCCATATAGTAGGGACAATTCCGGGGGTTGCCACCAATGCCAGATATACTTAAAGTTTGGGTGCTGATGCTGCTTGCACTGCCTGTTGGCAAGTTGGCGGCACCCTAGTGGCCAGAGAGGGATCACTTTTGATGTGTTTTTTGTGGGCACTATGACTGTACTTTGTCTGTGGGCTCAACTTTGTCAAGATGTGATTGACCACTAGGGCACAGGGGAGATATACTTTCTTTCTGGTTCAAATAATATGGGTACTGGACAGGCATAATGTCTTTTGTGTGGTGGGAAGGAGCGTGAATGTCTGGTTTCTTTCTTGTGGGTGGTGTTATTATGTCTGCTGGGCTGGCTTTTTTTGGATTTCTGCCCACAGTTGCACTTTTGTGGGTTTGTCTTCTTGAGCAATTGTCCCACTCTTGCTTGCCTGCTTTTCTGGGGACTGCTTGGTTGGCATGATGATTTTAAAGTGGGTGCACTGCTGATGGTGGGCCATGCTGTGGGTACACTGCTGCTTGATTTTGTTTGGGATTTCTGCCTATAGATACACTTTTGTGGGTTTGTCTTCTTGAGTGATTGTCACACTTTTGCTAGCCTGCTTTTCTGGGCACTGATTGGTTGGCATAATGATTTTAAAGTTGGTGTGCGATGCGGAAGGTGGGCCATGATGTGTTGGCTTTTTTTTTACTTTCTGCACTCAGTTGCACTGTTTGGATTTGTCTTTTTTAGTGACTGACTCACTCTTGCTAGCCTGCTTATCTGGGCACTGCTTCTGTGTTAGGAGGGAGCACAAACTACCATCTTCATGGGTCCCCAACTTCCCTGGATCCAGCACTGGGCATCATTCGTATTTGATGATAGTTCCAATCTCTTAGAACAGGCAGGAAGAACAAGGGACATCATCAGTCATCTCTGCCAAGCCCAACTTTAGCACTGCTGCTGGATTTTATATAGTCCCTCAAAGCCTAGCTCCACTTGGATTTCCATTATAAGTCACTTTGAGAACCATTTATACAACATGCTAGTAGAGTGTATATTGGCGCAAACCCACATTCTGGGTGTTCTCTGAAACCCTTAACACTTCCACTGCTCCTCGAGGATCCTGTGTTCTCTATCAGCTGATGCAAGGTGCAGGACAGAGAAATTAGCAGCTGTGTAGCTGTATTGTTCTGGACAAGGCAACCACAGATTAAGGAACAAGTGGGGAGTTAGCCAAGAGGAAGAGCATTGTGTGAAAAATTAGTTTAAAATATAAACAACATGAAATTCCTATTAAAACTATTCCCCCAAATACTGTCCCCGCTTGTCCAAGGACAAATAAATAGGTCTTGCATTGTCTCCACAAAATGCTTAGACTTGGGCTTTGGCTTCAGGGGAAGGAAGTTTCATAGCTGCAAATAAAAAAACAAACACATTCAGAATATTTTTCTGTATTTCACTTGAGTAATTTTTGTTTAAATTTTACCCCTAACTTTTCAGAACATTTTGGAATGTTCATTTTCAGGCATGGGTATTGAAGTTACTTGTCAGAAGCTGGTATTATTTCAGCATCATACACAGACTCAGGCAAGGCTTGTTTTCACCTGTATCCCCCTAGGTTCCGTAAACTATCACCAAGATACATCCAATTTCACTATGGAAATACGGCTTTCATAAGCCAGCTTCTTATTGTTTTCAGACAAAAAATGTGGGGCTCTGAATCACAGTGTTAAATTCCTTAGATGGGAAACCACTGTGCAAGGAGCACACATTTACATTTTACAGGCCTTGCGCAGAGAGTCTCTGTAAGAGGCTAAATTAAGACATCATATTCATGCCTTAAGTGAAGGAAGATAAGACAATTCTCAAGAGGCAAAGCCCACACAGTTTATATTTTATTTATGCGCTACCTATGGTGTGCTGGTGGAACAGACTGGAATTCTGTTCTCTGCCTTCCACTTCTAAATCTTACTGCAGCCTTTACAGGGCAGTTAGGTAAGGTCTGGGCGAAGCTAACATGCGATGCAAGCAGGTGCACTGCACCCACTCTGAATTTAATTTGTTGCACTGTGACAGGTCATTTTCCAACATGGTTAGTTGCTGCAGGAGCCGGACCCTCAATGATATATACTCAAGGGCCATACAAATCCCAAGTAAACAGGTTCCCCCTTAATGAGTTGTTCGCAACAAAATAACAATGACCTGCTACGGTAGAATTACCGAACCCAAGTTATATGGCAAAGGAGAATGAATAAAGAGGGGCATACATTTCTTCTTCCTCATGTACTCACAAGCACAAGTGCGCAAACACACACACACACACAAACATAATTTGTAGAGAGGGTGGTCATGCACACATATGGGTGTACCAGCAGTAACTGCAAATGGTGGTGTACACCCACAGGCATCCCAGTGGCAGCTGCCAGAATTCCAGGGCATCCTGGTGGTCTGACTGCTGCTGTCTCCAGAAGTGGGGCATTGCCCAGCTTAGGCAGGGCTCTTGAGAGAGATTCCATCTGCTGCGAGCTTTCAGTTGTAGTCCCAACTCATACTCCTTCTCTGCTGCAGGGAGCGCTGAGTCCAGTGGAATCTCAAGTCTACTTCCCTACTGGGATTGGGATGAGCCCTCCCTTGAATCCACCTTTTTCTTTTGGGTTGCTTGTTCTGCTCCAGAGCCCTCTGGTAGTGAGCCGACATATCAGGACAAGAGGTCTCCTTAGTCTACAGAGCCCCTGACCTGCTGCACCCAAAGCTTTTTAAACTGGCTTACAGATAAACAGCCCCAGACTTAAGCCTTTGGTTGCTGTTCTGGAGCAGGGCATGTAAACCCTGTGACGTGCGTAAGCAAAACCTGACTACTCTATAAAACACAATTCCTTAGGATTTGAACCTTCCTGAAAAAAATAATTTTCCCTGGCCCTCCTTCGTTCCATTCATCAGCCAATATTTGATAACTTGCCTTCATTCCCCCATAGATCCTGCTTGGAATAGGAGAGCACCTAACTTAAACAGTCATTGGGAATGGTTTCCACACTCTTTAGTGTGTGTAGTAGCACAAACCCATCTTCTGAGTGTTGTGCAATTCTTACCACTCTTCCTTGAGGATTCCTTGTTCTCTGCCATCTGAGGCAAGGATGCAGGGCCACTGAAATGCAGAGGTCTCAGCAGTTGTGTGAATGCTATGGGACAACACAAATCTAGAGTAATTTTTTTTTTTTTTTTTAATGTGAGGAGTTTTCAAAGAGGAGGAACTGTGTGAAAGAGCCCTCACTGTTAATTGTTCTGGAACTAACACACTTGAAGCATTCTTCTGATACATGCTATAAACATCTAATTTAACCATGTTTTAATCACCCTGATTAGTCCCAGATCAAGGAAAGTTGGGGCTCAAGGCAAAATGGTGGTGTGGACCCCCTCCCAAAATTTTTTTCATTTCATTTCATTTTTAATTTCTATCCCGCACTCTCTCAGCAAGTGACTCGAGGTGGCGAACAAAAATGAAAATACATAAATACAATATAACATCACCATAACATCAGTATAAATTCAATATAACAATTCGATTTAAAGCATAAACAAACCCTCACAAATCAAGATATTAATAACAATAAATCCGAAAAATTTAAATGCTAACCTAAAATCCCACAAAATAACATACCCCTTTCTCCCCCTAATTTCTGGTACCCCGCCAGTACTTCTCCGCCACCACCAAACCTCTCCTGCTGCCACCAGGAGAGAAGGAGGGGGCGCTTCAACATCCTCCCCCCCATCTGCTCTCAGCAGAGAGAGGAGGAACAACCAACCATATACTAGAATTACCAGTTACTATAACATAACACAATAATTCAACATCGATAAATTCCACAGCCGGTTCAGCAAATAATCCCAACATACCCATCCCCCTCATCAAATACGATCTCCCCTAATACATACTACATCAATTCTTCCCATCCTCGTCCTCCATCCCTCTTTCCTCCAACCATAGATAGAACTCCTCCTTCCCCCTACTCACCCCAGGGGGGGAGGATCCTCATCCCCCATTTAACCAGCTCCCCCTGCCACCATACAGCAATGATATTAACCTTCTGTAGTGGCCTCGGCCGACGCGCCCCGCCGAAGGGCACTGCTGTGCCGGCTGCCGGCACGGCCGTCGGCCGCCCCCTGGTCTTGTTGGGGCAACCCAGAGGCGGGTCCTCCCTGACCCTGCCCCCTTGTTGAATGTAGGAGCAGCGGCATCTCCACCCCGCAGCTGATCACAATTCCCCGCTCTTGCTCTTGCTCATGCTGATGACTAGCCTCCAGATGGGGCGGTAGCAACCCCCTCCCAGGGGGGAGCCTTCCCCCCTTGCCCTCCTCCTCTTCCTCGTGGCGAGTACATAGTTGCCAAACACCCCCCTACAGTCTTTCGGGGGGGGGCACTCCAAAGTCAATATCACGCCTCCTACCCCGCATGGCTGCAGCAGCAGCAGCAGCAACGGCGTCACGGACACCACCACAATCCTCCTTCTGCACAGTACTGTCCCTCTCTCCCATACCCTGCACTGCGCACGGGGACCAAGATGTTCCGGCTGTCTGGGCTCCATCGGCCACCCCCTGGTCTTGTTGGGGCAGCCCAGAGGCGGGTCCTCCCTGACACTGCCCCCTTGTTGAATGTAGGAGCGGTGGCGTCTCCACCCTGCAGCTGATCACAATTCCTTGCTCTTGCTCATGCTGATGACTACCCTCCAGATGGGGCGGTAGCAACCCCCTCCCCCCAATGACCTCCTGAGAAGAGGAGGGATGATACTGTACATTCCCAGGGGATGCCCCCCCCCAACTAGGGGGGAGCCTTCCCCCCTTGCCCTCCTCCTCTTCCTCGGGGTGAGTACATAGTTGCCAAATGCCCCCACACAGTCTTTCCAGGGGGGTGTGTGTGCTCCAAAGTCAATATCACACCTCCTACCCCGCATGGCTTCAGCAGCAGCAGCAGCAACGGCGTCACAGACACCACAATCCTCCTGTACAGTACTGTCCCTCTCTCCCATACCCCGCACTGCACGCGGGGACCAAGATATTCCGGCTGCCTCAGGCTTGCCGCCACAGGCCATGATTCCCTGCCTTTGAGGTCCTGTGTGCCTATATTTTACACTAGTGCTTATCACGTTGATTGCCGCTTGTTCAGAATGCGGTGGCATAGCTTACAGGTTTAGGCAGCTGTGATCGTATTATACCCGTCCTGTGATCTCTGCATTGGCTACATGTAGAGTGGTGGATTGAATTTAAGATTCAACTGCTGGTTTTCAGGGCCCTAGGTGGTATAGACCCTGACAATATTCAAGACCTTCTCCTGAAAACTCTTCCTGGTGCCTATCTGTGCTTGGACACCATCCACTGTTTCAGGATCCTGTTACTACACCTTAAGTTAACAGGCAATCAGGCTTGTGCTTTGACGGAACTGTCGGTGTGGAACTCCCTCCCTCCAGATATTTTGTCTCAGTTCCTTTCACCCCACCTTCAAAAAGCACCTAAAGATGTATTTATTTTTATTCTCCAAGTGCTTTTAAAGGATCCATTGCTGGTTCCCCTGAGTATTTTTTTCCACCCCTTTTAAATTGTTTTTAACTGGAATCTAAAATGGATTTTAAGTTGTTTTACTGTATTTTATTGTATTTTGTGAAGCACAACCATCCTGAGCACCACTTGGTGGAAGGGGAGTGCCATATAAATAAAATTATTATTATAAATATATTGGGAGCACCCCTACACATGCAGCCCTCAGCAGTTGGTTACCACACTACATATACCTGGATCCAGCCCTAGCCCTGATCATAGCTAAAGTGTGTCAATGGGTTGTTAATCTGAAGGAGTTGATAATGAGAATGCTTCAGTTGTGATAATCAGATGGACACGGCGGCTGCCTGCCCCTTGAGTTGCTCCGAGGGTTTACCCCATGCGTCCGCCCCATGCGTTCAGCCCCACCTGGGTCCACTTTAGATGGGTCCGATGATTTCCCCGGGCCATGGTCTGCCCACGCCGCCCTCTCGCACCATAGAGTTGCAGGCAATCGTCCTATGTTCTTGGATGGCACCCGCAATTCTGTAGTATTGTCCCGGACAACGCCCGACTGGGAGTGAAGCTGCAGCATGGGTCTGTCTGTCTGATGGACAGCAGCTCCACTTTCTGCTGGTGCCCTGGGTTTGGACAACCCGCTCTGCCAGTGACACTGTGGTATGTTCTGGAGCACCACCATTGGGACTGCCCTGGAGCAGGCACAGCCTACTCTGATTGTACATCTGGCAGGGCACTTTTAAATGGACTGACCAACCGGGGGCTGAAGTGGACTGGTGCAGGCAGAACCCGGGCTGCCATCCATCTAAAAGCACCCAATGTGACCCTTGAGATCTGGTTTCTCAGACCATTCTTGGTCTTCTCTAAAATTCGATGGCTAAGATTCCTTGCAACACCACCGTTTCTGTTAGGCAATTTCCAAGCTCCCTTTTCTCTGGAAAACCATTGCCCCAGTGCTGCTATTCTCTGTGCACATGCAAACATGCAAATTTCTCTTCCACGCATCTCCCCTCACTAGTATGGTGTCTCAGGCTGTTCTCCGTCCCATATAATAATCACTCTCTGAACCTTCTTCTCTTCTTCTTCAGTTGCCTTCTCGTTCTAGTGAATGTTGGTGACAGTACAGACAAACCTTTGCCAATCAGCTTTATTTATTTAAGGTGTTGTCGGCGTTCAGGAAGCAGACACCTAGGAGCCGTCTGGTCAATGGCCCCAGTCAGCAAGGTGTACCGAAAAGCTACAAGGTCATTCAGTGAACAGTCCTCAAGATTGGAGGCAAATCCCCCAGAGCATTCCGGAATCTCTGTGGTTCCATAAGTCTTCGGGTGCGAACCAACTGAACTGGTTCAGCACCTCTCCGGGGGCAGACATGCGCTGGGAGACCGTCCCTGAGGAGGTAATGATCCGTCCATGACAAGGGCACAGTGGACACCTCCCGCACCACCGGACCCCCTGCCTCAAGGCCAGTGCAAAGTATCAGGTCCAGGGTATGCCCCCCATCATGTGTCAAACCAACAACCCTCTGAGACAGTCCCATGGTTGTCATGACGGCCATGAACTCACATTCTGCTCCTCCAATATTGGCATCAGCATGAATGTTGAAGTCCCCCAGGACTAATGCCCTTGGGGACCTCAAGACCACCTCCAACACCAATTCTGCTAGCGCGTGTAGGGATGTTGTTGGACAGGTAGGTGCACACACAGTATACCAGCAGTAGCCCTAATCTGTCTCCAGCCAAATCGATCACAAAATGGACATGCTCTATACCCAAGATAGTTTGCACTGGGTGCCTCCTCACAGACCAGGTATCCCGAAAAATAACTACTACACCACCACCACCCCCCCCTCTGGTCGAGGCTGATGCTGTACAGAGTACCTGGCTGGAACAAAGTCAGCCAAAATTGGCCCCGACTCATTGTCCAGCCAGGTTTCTGTAATACACACGAGGTTGGCGGACTGATCCAGGATTAAGTCCCGGACTGTTGTAGATTTAGCCATCGACTTCGCATTAATAATCAGCAGCAGCCTCAGACCATGGACCCTCCCATTCTTAAGCATCACACCACCTGCTCGGGGGCCAGTGAGAGGGACTGTGATTAACCACCTGTTCCTTCTCACAGATTTAACCAGCCTCCCGGAGGAACCATAATCACCCCGGCCCATTACGATCCCAATGGCTGCAGAACCCCCTCCCTCCCTCCCAGCGCACACACCCCCCCGTGGCTGTCCCACCTGGTGAGTGAGGGAGACCCTTACCCCCCCCCTTCCCCCATCCATTTGGGGGAGGGATCATTCCCTGTACATTCACACCCAACATACCCCCCCCCCTTAATCCAACCCTTAACCACACTGAGTTCCACCCTAAAACAGCTGCCCAGATAACGCACCCCCCTCCTACTTATAAACTTCAGCTTCTCACAACCTCCAGTCCCACCTAAGGGCTGCACCCAAGGGCCCTTAGACGCGCGGCCTGTGGCAGCACTGGGCCAGCTGCTGCTTGTACCCCTCCCACTGGACGATTGCTGCAGGGGGAGCCCCTGACCTCGCCCCCTCACCTCCTGCAAGGGAGAGGGTATATGGCAGTCCTGAGGGTTCGGGGTCTCCTCACCTCCGGGGACGAGCCTACATGGCTCCCGGCCCTCAGGAGCAGCACTTTGGGGGAACCTGGAGCGAGAGCGGCAAGGAGGGTAGTGGCAGCAGCAGCTGTGTCCTCACAGGATCTCAGGAATCTCTGAATCTCACACTGGCTTCCAGCCCCTGTGGCAGTACTGTGGGCATCGAGAGGTGCAGGTATGTTTTTCAGGCCCACGAACGGCCCCACAAATGACCAGCGCCCTCTGGGGCCACCCCTTGTGTAAATACCTGTAGAGGAGGGGAGCAGGTGTCAGTAATCAGCCCCCTCCAGGCAGCACACACACAGCCCCTGCAGCACTGGTTTCTGCAAATACAAAACTTATTCACTACAGTACAGATATTCAGTCCTGAACCCACCAGGTTGAAGTCAATGGCTACTTCCTTTGCCTGACTTATCTTCTCTTCGATCTTTTGCACCTTCTCTATGACTCTCTAGTTAAGGAAAACCTTTCTAATTAAATAGTTCTCTTAGCATCATTCAGACTGTGGGTTGCTTGCTATTTAAAGTGTCATCCTATTAGAATCATTTTTGTGATGTTTATTCAAATGGAGCAAGATCTGTAAGTCCTTCCTTCTTTTTCTGGCAACGTATTAACTTCAGTCAGAGTTTTACTTAAAGGAGAACTGGCCTGTAGGATTGCTGTTGAGTTACGGGAAAGAACATACAGGTATTTTGTATTGATTTATGAATGACATCATTAAACAGCAGGCAGGAACACACCTGGCTTGTATGCATATGTTAAATACAAAACTAGCTTTCATTCTGATAGTCCCAAAGATTAAAACTCTATACATGAAAACTCTTATGTTGTCATAACTCTCAGGCAAACAGGAGGTAACATGGAAACCCTTTACCACACTGGATAGCCTATGATTTGAGGACAGCAGGCTTCTTGTTTTCCAATCTAAGTTAACAAGCAGTGAAAGGCTGGTTTTCCTTTATCAAGAGATTACCTGAAACTTTAGTTAATTCCATGTTCTGTGACAATAAATTTGGCATCTGGAATACTTTGGAAAAGATGTCCTAATATTACGATGTGGTTTTAATGTTCCATAAAGAACAGACAGGCAGGGGCGTAGCTAAGTGAGAATGGGCCCCCCACAAGGCACTCTCTACTCCAGTATGCATATGCACTCCACATGCATGTGGGCCCCCCAAACCCATGGACCCCCGTACGGATGCACCTATCATAGTTAATTATTCCCCTGCAGAGAGGCAATGCCTATTCTGTGCTATTAAATCATAGGCCGCTTTTAGACGTGGGTGGCGAACACGCAGCATAAAATCACACTGCGTGTAACTATCCCGCATGTGAAATTTAGACATGACATTTTGCGCATTAAAGCCGGTCGCGCATTCGTTTAAAGCCGCAAATCAAATACCTTGACATCGAGGTACTTAATTTCTGGCTTTAAAAGAATGCACGACCAACTTTAACACGCAAAACGTCACGTCTAAATCCCACACGTGGGATATTTACACACAGCATGATTTTATGCAGTGTGTTTGCTGCGCACGTCTAAAAGCAGCCATAGATACAGAACTAACTACCAAAAAGCACCTTCTTCCATTATTGTGGAGCACTAATTCATACAGTGCTATTTAAAAAATAGGTTTAGGTTCACAGAGCTTCGGGTGGGGATTCATAAATACTGTCAATGGCTTTAGAGTTAAGTTGTTCAAGCCATTGTGCAGTGAAGCAAATACCTGAACCAACTGTACATCTCAAACAGATATTGCACCAGGGAATATCTTCAGTCCTGTAAGTAAATAGACTTTACTTACCAAAGGTCAGTCAGCCAGAGCACACTGCAGGGTGTCAATTTAAATTTCCAGCAGTTTAGTGGCTTTGTTTTGTTGTGGCCAACGCTGGCTTTAAAAGAACAGAAAATTCAAATATTCTGTGTTCTGATTTTATACTGCTCCTCCTCTCAGCAGCAGCTTGAGTAAACAAGTCCAGAATGCCTTGTGATAGCAATAGTCAGAGAAGAACAACTAAAATGATCAGGGGTTGGAAGACAAGCCATATGAGGAAAGACTGAAATAATTGGGTATGTTCAACTTAGAGGAAAGATGACTAAGGGAGGACATGATAGCAGTTTTCAAATACCTAAAAGGATGCCACAAAAATGATGGTGAACCTTTGTTCTCCACTGTCATAGAAGGCAAAACAAGAGGGAATTGGTTTCAATTGCTGCAATGCAGAGTTCTGCTAAATATTAGGAAAAGCTTCCTGACTGTAACAATTTTTGGGCAATGGAATAGGTGGCCCAGGGAGGTTGTGCAATCTTCTTTCTTGGAGGTTTTGAAAATCTGTCTGGACGAGCATCTATCTGCGATGCTGTAGACAACGGATATTCTGCTTTGGAGCAGGGGGTTGAACTACATTATCCTTGCTGTATCTTCCAACCCTAAAATTCTGTGATTCTGTGAATGAGTACTGTAATTTGTGTTGGAGGACAAGGCAGCCAAGCATCTGGGGTGGGAGCAGTAGAAATTTACGTGAGTCCAAACTCGGATGCACTGAATAGTGTTCTAGCCTGGCCCTTTGGACCGGATTGTCTTCATACTGAGTAGATCAATCTGTGAGACCATTTCAGTCAGGGCTTTCTTACCTGTTATGGTGAGGGATACAATACACCATGGTAAAGAAACTAATTTATTTATTTATTTATTTATTTAATGAATTTATACCCCGTCCCTCCTGCGACGCAGCCTGGGGCAGCTTCCAACAATTTAAAATACAATAAACACAATTTAAAACACTTATAACAATAATAATAAAATATTAAAACAGGGCTAAAGTCATAGATATAACAAACAAAAATAGGTGGGGGAGCTAAAATCCCTCACCCTACCCTCCCTCCCTCCCTCCCAAAAGCCTGGGCGAACAGCCAGGTTTTGCAACTTTGCTGGAATGTCAACAGGCTAGGGGCCAGGCGATCTTCCTCTGGAAGGGAGTTACAAAGGCGCGGCGCGGCCACCGAGAATGCCCTCTCCATTGAACCTGGCTCGGCACGCTATCGGCAACCAGTGCAGAGCTCGGAGCACAGGTGTAATATGCTCCCGACGGCCCGTCCCCATAAGGAGATGAGCTGCTGCATTCTGCACTAGCTGCAGCCTCCGGGCCAGGAACAAGGGAAGCCCCACATAGAGCGTGTTACAGTAGTCTAGCCTCGAGGTGACGAAGGCATGGATGAGGGAGGCCAGGTCTGGGCCGGAGACATACGGACGCAGCCTACGCACCAGATACAGC
>QEPC01010495.1:1644952-1676755 GCA_003113815.1 Sphenodon punctatus
CCCTACCACCCTGGCCCTGTACAAAAAAAACCACAAAAAACAATAGTGACCCCCTGCCACCCCCTGCTACCCCAAAGCGCCCCCAAAGCGCCGCGCCCTTTGGCCACAGTCCTTCAGACCTCAGGCCTGCGGCCGCGGCCTACGGCTTAGCCGCTGGGCGCAGGGCTTTAAGCCCCTGGCTACTTCCGGGTGGGAGGAGGGGACAGGTCAGCCCTCTCGGATGGCCTCTGCATTCCACCCCCCACCCTCCCCAGGTGCTCACAGTCAGATGTGATTCTTTCCTGCAGGTGACAGCGGCAGTGACAGCAGCGGAGCGCACAGGGACCCTCTCCTCGCATTTACCCTAATAGGCATTTACCCTGTCTCTGAACACGTGGATGCTCAGAAACGTGTAGTACACTTCCACACGCTCTCCCTTGTGCCCCATTGGCAGAATTATTGCTTCCTTATGAGCATTCACATAGTACTTTAAACTTACTTGTGTTAATTACCACCCACACTACCTGTAAGGCATGGGATGGGAACCTTTTTCCTCCCATAGGCCACTTTCAAAGTTAATCCAAGTTCTGTAAGCCAGCTAGAACTTGGGAGTGGGGTGCTTAAGGGGTGTGCTCAGGATGGGAGAAAGTAGTACGTAATTTGTAAAGAAAATGGATTTCTGGGGCCCCAGCCATTCCCAGAAGCCACTCCCTCTTCCCCAGAGGCCATACCTCCCAGCTCAAAGCTTCTCAGAGCAGGAAAAGGAATCCTATTCTCCAGCAAGCAACCCAACCATTAGGCCTGAAACAAGAAATCTTGGTGAGTGTTGCTTCCATCAGAAGCAGGGGATTCGCTGAGATTCGTGCGACATGGAAACCTACCAGCTTTCCCACTGTTTTCACCATTTATCGTTTACAAGTTGAACAGGGTTGCTATGGGCCAGTCCCAAGTCCTGTCTGAGCTCCCAGGGATGTACATGGGGCAGTGGAAATGAAAATGTGCTGGCTTAAACGCCAGGGAAGTGCTGGAAATTGCCATAAAAGTGCTGTAATACTGCTGTAAAAGTCCCGGAAAGTGATGAAAAAGTCCCAGAAAGTGATAAGAAGTCCTGGAAAGTGATGAAAATTATGGGAAAAAATAGAAGCAGCACAGGATCACCAGAAACTGATGAAGTACCAACAGACACCTGCAAGCAGTCATGAAAGGTCAGTATTTCCCTTCAGAATGGAAACACTTGCTCTCATCTCAGTCCTATCAACCACTGAACTAACCTGCCTCTCTACAGTCGAGTATAAAACCGGAGTCCTTGTAATTTCATCTATATGATGGCCTGTGCAGGTAGTGGGGCGGGAAAGTCACTAATGAAAGCCAAATAAACCATCTGGTTTTTTTCTGGATTTTGTTTCCAGCCCAAAATGTCCTATAGCCATCTTTTCCTGGTCTTTCACATCTTGGGGTGCACAGTCCTACTGGGAATGTTTCCCAAGGCTCAGCCTTCCTTGGAGTTGAGCCTGGGAAGCCTGCTCACAAATTAAGCCCTGGGAGAAAAAAGGAGGGTCCAGAACTTGAATCTATGCCATGTATCATTCCCCTATCCTTGGATAATTTCAGATGTTACGAGATCACAGTCAACCACGGTGAACCACACTCAACCCCACGGCGGGGCCAAAGAGCCCTGAACGTCTGATCGGCATTCACCAGATGTTCACCACAGACAATCATCAGTAGGGGACAAAGCCAACCACCCTTCCAGAGGTTGGGACTGGACCATCTCCGGAAGGGTGGTCAAAGCAATTCCCACCGGGAAACCGCAAAAAGTAATGACTGAATGGCAACCACCAGCCAGAAGCAGACAAAATGATCCCCAGCTGGGGTGAAAACACGCAGTGTCGCTGCCAGGCAACGAGCAACAACAAAACGTTTTTATTGAGTGTCTCTGTACAGTGGTTGGGGCCAGTGGGATACCCTGCGGGTGTGGGTTGGGTACAGGTGGTGGCCACCGGGAGGGGGGCGGAGGCCTCAGGCGGCAGCATCTCTGAAAACTCGCCTCACCAGGGCAACTCGGATCCGCTTGGCGTAGTGGTACTCCCTCAGGTTATCGGCATTCACGTAGAGCGGCACTGGTCCGGGTGGGTGCCAGGGCACGGGGAACTCGAGGGTGGCCCCATCGGTCTCGCACACATTGTGCAGCACACAGCAGGCACCAATCACGAGGGCCAAGGTCTCTACCGTGTAGTCCAGTCGGGCTGCTAGGCACCTCCAGTGCTGCTTGAGGGCACCGAAGGCCATCTCGACCACGGTCCTGGAGGCACAGAGGTGGGCATTATAGAGCGCCTCCATGGGATTCCTGGCGACCGGGTATGCCTTCATGATCCATCGGAGGAGGGGATAGGCATCAGCACCCCCTCGATCCTGGTCATCCCCATCCATCCGGTGGTCCACTACCGCCTGGAGCTGCAGGGAATGGTACCCATGCCTGTTGACGTAGTCCGCGGCCTCCCCATTGGAGGAGCAGAGGATCTCAATGGGGGTGCCGTCCACGGCGCCCAGACAATTGGGGAAGCCACCAGCCATTAATCCAGCCATCACGGCCTCCTGATCTACAAGCTGGATTGCGCGGTCCAGGAGCACAGCCTCACAGAAGTCCCTCAGGATACCGGTGACGGTGCTCACCCCAACACCGCTATGGCTACGCGCTGGACCATTGGAATGGGGGGCCCACATGGGGGTGCGTTGCCGCTCCAGCCAGGGCGTCAACAGCTCTGCAAGTCTCAGGAGGCTGTCCATCCTGAAGTGCGCCCTCCAGGTGGTTTTGTCCCAACTGGCCAGGGCTCCTGCCCACCACCCCTGTGCCCGCTCAGTGACCCAGTTCCGCGAGCATAGCTGAGCATCCCATGACCTCCCTCCTCCACTGTTGTCGGCCGGTGGCCTCGCGAAGCACTGCTGGCCGCTCTCGAGTGCAGCGGAGGGCCCGTTGGTATGTTCCAGACAACCGCAGGGCCCTGAGCCTGACCAGGGAGCGCCTGCACCTATGGTGGGTGCACCGGGCGGCCTTAGCGCTCTCGGCCATGCACACCCGTATGCGGGCAGCCAGGTGGATCGCATCTGTGGAGATGTGCATGAGGTCTGTGTGCACCCGGAACCACTCTGCCCAGATGGCCAGGTGCATCCCACAGGCGCCCCTCCATCCCACATCCATGGCGGACCATGTCCCTGGTGTGGTCCAGCATGCGCCTCTATAGCCCGAGGGCTGGTCCCGCCCCGGCTCCTTGCCCCGTCCTTGCACCTGTGTGGGGTGCCCCTGAGCACCTGTGCTTGCCCCCGCGCCCGGCCGCCCCGGCGGTGGCTAGGCAGCTGGTGCGCGGTTGTTGGGTGGGCCCCCTGAGTGCACCTGCACTCCCGGCATGGGGGGTTCATGCCCTGGGCCCTCATGCACCCAGGCGTGAGGTCTACAGCTGCTTGCCTGGTGTCATCACCTCCCTGCTATCAGTGTTAGCGACCTGTTGTCATCACCACCCTGCTATCAGTGTTGGCTGTGCTGTCTGTGCGCTCAGTTCCTTCAGCTGTTTGGGTCCGCCCCCCCACACCTCGCTCATTAGCCGTCCCATGTTGCGGCCTGTGGCCTTATTGCATGTCCTTGGAGCTCCTCAGCTTCCTTCGCCATCCCACCTGGGACCGTGGGGCCCCTCTTCCCTTGCTGTTAGTACCCACTGCTTGTTGGACGATGGCTGGCTGTGCTTCCCCAGGGCTCCCGCACCCGACAACACCTGGCGCCCCCCATAGCTGGACCTTCCGTGAGACTATAGCCCTGTGTGACCTGTGGCATTCCCAGGCTGTGCAACTGCTCCTGTGCTGCCCAGATACCCTCTCAGGTGCCTATGCGAGTATGAACTCCGGCCTTCGCTACTTTGGCTATGAGGCCAGCGCTCGTGAGTGCTGGCTTCATGCAGAGGCACTGGGGCTCCATCCCTTTCCCGATGGGCCCATTCCAGAGATGTGGTGCTCGCATGTGGGGTGGTCTGCGGTGGAGACCATGTCAGCCCTCTCAGTGTGCAGCCTGGCAGCCTACACGACCTGTCTGGAGAAGGGGGGCCCTGCCTTGGCTGTTTCCTTCGTTGGCTGCATTCATGGGGCCCGTGGGTACCAGTGGCTGCATGGGGTGGCGTATCACTGCCTGTTGAAGCTTGGGCACCTTCCATGGCCCCCTGCTGTTGTCTATGGCTTCTCGGACACCTACTATCTCATCGCCCACCAGATGTCTGCTCTGAGCTACCACTGGGGCATGCTTCAGTGGCCCCACTACGTGCATCTGGTGGGCCACCCTGCCCTGAGCCCCTTTGTGATACCCTGCAGCTGGCTGTGAGGCCCCCTGTGTCTTTGGAGCTCTGGATGCCAGCCACACCGTGTGCTCTCGTCTCCCCCATGCTGCCTTGGGACGCTTTCTGCTCGCTCCATGCTGTACCGGGCTCGGTGCTGTTCTGGCTGGTTCCATGCAGTCTGTGGCCCTTGCCCGTGTCTCTGGACCCCCTCCTGGGACACCCCCTGGCCCTCACTGCCTGTGGTGTTACCCTCCATGGCTGGCCCCTCCTGTGTCTGTGTCCTGCTCTCCGAGCCAGCTACCGGTTCTCTGGGTGGTGTTGTCATGCCCGTGGCCCGGACCGCCCCCCCCCCGGGTCTCTATGACTGTGCGGGTCTGGGGTCCCTGGACTGTGCCTCCTGGTGGCCTCTGGCCGGGGGGCGGGGGGATGTTGCCTGTTCAGCGCATCTGTTCCAGCTCGCCTCCATGCCTGTCTGCGCCTTTTCACCGGCACAGGGGATCCCTGCCTGCTTCCTTAACCTGCCTCGGACTGCTCCAGTGCCGTTCCCTACATGTTTGCCCTCCCCCTGTGACATTGCTCTGTCCCTGTGGGGACCCCCATGCCTTGGGCTGCCTGTGTTGCTGTTGGGTGGCTCTTACCGACTGTGCTGTTGGTGGGGTTCTGGTTGCCATTTCCTGTGTTCCGCTCTGTCCCTGGGCTGGTCCCCTCTGCTTCCATGGCCCGGGACTCCCCACCCCTTTGTCCGTTATGCTGTGTGTGTTGGCCATCCTGGTGTGCTCCCCCCCCCCTTCCTTCCTTTCCTGTTCGGGTGTGTTTGCACCTGTGCGTGTGCTTCTGTTTTGTGTTCTGCTGTGTCCTCGGTTTCCCTGTGCTTGTTCTATGCGCTGCCTCGCCCGCTCTTCTCCCTCCTCCCCCTCACTTCCCATTTCCCTTGTGTGGCATTCCCTTTAGGCGCTTTTGGCTTCCTTTGCCCTCAGTCAGCCATGTCTGCCTCCCGCCTGGTGTCTTCTGGGTGTTCTGACCATGGCCCGGAATTGGCATAACATTTGTTGCACTGCCCCAGGCAGTGGTCCAGCCATCCGTTTCCCTGCCGTGGTCCCACTGCCGTCATGTCTGTTCGGAGCTGTTCTGGACCACCGGGGGGGGGAAGGGGGTTGCCGGCTCACCACCTTTGGGAATCCACTGTGGTGACCCGGAAGTGCGTAACATCTGAAATTACCCCTTGATTGCATGACCTCATCTCAGCTCCCTTCCCATGAGCTTACTTTCTCAGTACTTGAGGGTAGGTAAGGTAAATGTTTATTGTATATAGCCAATGGCTTTAACAATCTCAAATAAAATGCATAATTAAAATACATATTACGACCTAAATTATAATATTTAACAATACAAATAGGTGGCGCCCAATGCGGGTAAATAATAAATAATTTCCCACACTCATTTTAACAGTTCGCTATCTATACCCATCTACCGGCGCTATTTTAATACATAATAAAAAAAGAGAATAAAACCCCTCCTCTCCCGACCAGCCCTTAATATCCCATATATCCAATCAACCAGTAGCACTTGGGGGTTTGGCTGGCAAGATTATCCCCCTCATGGGGGCTAGAGTCAAATACCTCCAACACCCTCCACAGACAATATTTAGGGGTATATCCTATATTGGCCCGAGACCCGTCTATACTTAAACCCACTCCAGCCCAATGGTCATGTCCCATAGAAAGGAATAGGTTCCGTAAGAGAGCTTTCCGTCGATGGCATACCAGCTTGCCGCTTGATCAAGGCCCTGCCACTCCAGACTGCCGAGCCAAAGCTCTACGTATGTGCAAGATGGCCTGTGCCATCTCCGCTACTGCCCTAGTCAGGTCTGAATCTACTGGGCTGAGCATTTCCTGCAATCCATAATCATTAAAACCTCCTAAATACCGGAGCCTCGGTCTAGCAAATTGAGGGCAGCGGAGCAATATATGATCTACCGTATCTATTTCACCCTTTTTGCATAGAGTGCAGACCCTCTGACTCCTAGGTAACCCTTTATAGCGGCCCTCTACAAGCGCTGAGGGGAATAAATTGGTCCTCAATTTTAGGAAAGCATTTCGTTTCCCTGCATCCAGCCAATTGAAAAGATAATATTCGCCATAACCCCCTGGGTTAGGTGAAACATATTGAGGAGCTACTTTCTGTCGTATCAACAGTGCCGATTCCAATTGTAGGGTTTGGTCATAAATCCTCCTTTTAACCAAACTCCTGGCGGCCTGTAACCCCACTGTCCCAAGACTTTCTGAAGAGAACCCCAGCCGGAGAACCTCCTTCTCCACTGCCCTGCCCCATGGTTCCCCAAGGCCAGCTCTCATAGCCATAGAAATAAGGGAAGTGTTACCAATGGGGAAGAGTATTACCTTAATCCAATAATAGACCACTGCCTGTCGGGCAGCAGCACTTAGTGGGCAAACCCGAGCCTCTGCTCTTAAAAGGACTTGAGGTGTTCCCCTAGGGAGGCCCAGTACACTCCGAAGAAACGTGTTCTGTATGCTTTCTAATTGGCTCACATACTTCACCCCCCATATGGGAAGAGCATATAGTAGCTTGTTTATAACTTTAGCTTGGAACACACGAAGAGCAGGCAGAACTAATTTGCCACCTTGGCCGAAATAGAACCTAATTATCGCCATTGATGTCTTCTTTGCCGAAATAAGTGCTGCCTCCAAGTGGTTCTTCCAGCTAGCATGGTCTGAGAAAATCACCCCCAAATATTTATAACTTCGCACCTGCTCAATAGTATTCCCACTTATTGCCCACTGGTGCCTTCTCGGTGGTCCGTTTGCTCTAATCACTAGAACCTTAGTTTTCTCAAAATTTATCCTTACCAGTTCTTGTTGGCAATATAACCCAAAATCATACATAAGTCTTTTGAGCCCTATCTGTGACTGAGATAGTAAAACAGTGTCATCGGCATAGAGCAAAAGAGGGACCCTGCGTGACCCGATCTTTGGGGCATGAGAATTACAGTCTGACAGAGCCCGAACCACATCATTCATATATAAATTAAAGAGTGCCGGAGCCAACAAACAGCCCTGCCTTACCCCTGCCTTCACTTTTACTGGTCGAGAGAGCCCACCCTGGGGATTATATCGGACTCTTAGGGAGTTCCCTGAGTGGATACAGATCATCAGATAAAGTAATCTGCGATCTATACCTAAGTCCCCTAACTTCAGCCATAGCCTTTCCCTACAGACTGAGTCAAAGGCCTTCTCTAGGTCGATGAAGCAAGTAAAAAGTTTTCTCCGAGCAGTAGTATACTTGGTGATCAGGGCTGATAGAACGAAAATATGGTCCGTTGTTGCTTGGCCTTTTTGAAATCCAGCCTGTTCGGGCTCCATTATACCTGCACCCTCAAGCCAATTTTGTAATTTTATCAGTAATAATCGTGTGTACATTTTAGCAATAACGCTTAAGAGGCTGATAGGCCTATAATTCTCTGGGCACTTGGGATCTCCCTTTTTGAAAATGGGAATAACGATACTCTCTCTCCATGCCGCTGGAAAGGCACCTGTATCATTAAGATGTGTAAATACAGGTGCAAGTACCTTCGCCCACCATCCCGGATCTTGTTTCAGGATCTCGGGTGAAATATAATCGGGACCTGGAGCTTTCCCAGCTTTTAAATGGACTATAAGAGACACTATTTCTTCTGTTGTTACCGCGGGCCACTGATCAAACGCCACCAAAGGAGGCTGGAAAAGGCCCAATGACACCTCCTTGGGCTGTGAAAACAAGGACCTATAATAGTCCTGCCACACTGACGGGGCTATGCTCATTCCTCCCTGTATTGCTCTGTCCCTTAGAGATGGTCGAATAATTGACCAAAATTTCCGAGAGTCATTGGCTTTAGCTGCTATACTCAGCGCGGCCCACCGGCCTTGAAAGAAGATATTTTGTTTAAAGGTCCGAAGCTGCCGGTACTTGTGACGGAGTTCTGCCACCCTAGTCCTAAGAGATTGATTAGGGTTTTCCCCAAGTTCCTTGGATGAATGGCGAAGATCTGCCCTAGCCCTACGGCAGTCTGAGTCAAACCAAGATGGATAAAGGCCTCTCTGATTCTTTTGGTTCTGGGGCTCCGCGTTCTTGTGGGTGATAAGAGGAAGCAGTAAGGATATTAAATCCTCATATTTCTCGACTATGTCTGAATCACGCGCCACTATTGCCTCGTACGGAACTGACAATGCAGAAGAAGAAAAAAAGGCATCCAACAGCCCTGCCAGTTGTTCTGACCACCTCACTCTGGTAATAGAGGGAGCATCCCTACCCCCAAGAGTAGAGGTAGGGGGAATCACTAAAGACTTCTTAACTAAGGGAACCTCAAATTGTAACTCTAGTGGAAGGTGACTAGATATCCCCAAGGGAACCACCGTCAGGTGGTGAATTGCACAAAAAAAGGTTGGAGATACTAAAATAAGGTCCAATACGCTAGACCCCTGGGTGGCATGATATGTAAAGTCCCCCCTCCTGTCACCTTCCACACACCCGTTAATAAGAAGTAAATCAAGCTCTCCTACAAGATTATCAAACAATACCTTCCTTGGGCCCATTATAAGGTCTCTAGAATGGCGAGTGGGTTGCAAGGACCAGTCTGCTGTGTCTTCCAAATTAGGAGTAGTTGACAGCGCCGGGTTTCCTAGACGAGCGTTGAAGTCCCGTACTTGAGGGTAGGGAGTAGATCCATGGGCCTAAGCCAGGAATTAGAAAGTGGCCAAATAAAAATGTTTCCAGTTCATATTTGGCCCACAAGCCAAAGGTTCCTCACCCCTGCTTTAAAAGCCACTAAGTGGTTATTTCCACAAATCATGTCACTCACACAACATGTAAATACAACAGAAGTACCTCAGGTTTTCTTAAGATACTCAAGTAAGGTGCAACAGGGCCTCCGTTAGACCATTGTGAAACCAGAACTATCCTTGTCAAGTAAATAATGGAAACGTTTACAATAATATGAAATTTTTAAAAGTGGGGAGAAGATAAACATACCAGTTGGTTCATGTTTCCAATTAGTCTTCAGAATTTATGATGTAAGATGGCATTTTTGGCAGTTGACATTCAGCCAGTTTTGTATGTATCCCTGCAGTTACATTTTTTATTATCATTTAGGAACCAATAGCACTTACAGAACTTACTTGATATTGCACTTCAAAATTATCCCCCTGAAGCTTTCATTTCTGTAAGTTTTAATTTCACAAGGAAGCTCTTTCTATTGGCAACCTTTATGCTCTTAAAAAAAAATCTTAGTGTTGTTTTTTTTAAAAAAAATCTGTATACATATTCAGCTGCGGACTTGTGATTAAGCTGAATGAAAGGGTTCTGGGTAAAGTGTTTCATCTCAAAATGGTCTACAACTGCTGAGCCCTACGGGTAAAATGAGCATATAATTTTCATGCTATTTTAAACCACAGAAGAACTAAGCAAAATAATGATTCATTTATTTTGCAATACGTTGATTAACTAGCAATTAAAGATTTATAGCATTTTCTCTTTTATGAAAGAGCCTAGGCAAATTTTAACCCCTTTTGCTTTATTTTGTACTCTATTTTAATATCAGCCCTGGTGTTGGCATGTGCAACTCTAAAATCTATTTTAGAAACACCCAGCATGCCTTCAGGATGAGACCCTGGGTATATAGGCAGCCCTAAGTTTCTACAGGATTCATCGCTTTGGGGAAAGATCATGAGATGAGAACCTGCAACCTGTTAATGAAGCCAGTAGCATGGCTAATTACATAAACTGGAAATGGAGAGGAAGCCACTAGTCAGCTAAGAGGAAGGCCCCACCTAAGAAGAGACAAAGCTCACAAAAATACTGGTCTCAAGGTATTGGAGCTTGGGTACCCAGGAGCTGAGTGGCTATGAGGGCAGACCAGAGGGCCCCAAGGCTAAGAGCCCAGGGAGTAGCTCTATAGTTAAGGCAGTTGCATCATAGTGTTGAAATCATGAACATTCTACTCATTATAAAATCAGAATGATTTGGCCAATCAATGTGAAATTTGGTAGGGATGCAAATCAGTTGAGAAACAACTTGAGTTATAGCAGTTTGAATTTTGGAGGCAAAAATGACATTTTTCGCTTTTGCAACTTTCTTTGCTCTTGAAATGTTAGTTCTGTGAACAATACCTGACTATGTAGGAGTGGTTCCAGTTTGACTTCTTGCTTTTTCCTGTGTTAAGTTTTTAAACATGGGTTGTATAGTTTTAAGTTCTGATATTTTGGGTTACTGCTTTGGGACTGAGTCGAGAATGAGAAAAGTGGTTTCCACACACACTTACATACCTACCTATGCCTGAGATGAGCTTAACATAATTAGCTTAAAAATACTACATGTATATTGGTTAGTTGGAAGAATTTCTGATATCCAACTCCATTATTTATTATTATTTTATTTTATTTATATAGCATGAGCAATGTATCTGGTGCTGTACAATCGATAGTTAGACAGATTCCTATCTCCCCCTCCCCCCCCAAGGGGCTTACAATCTAAGAGACATGGGTGGGGAAGACAAGGGAGAGGCGAACATCGGAAAAGACAAGAGTACATTCCTGAGGTAAACGTGCTTCACTTAGGCTGCTTTTAGACGAGCGGGTCGACATTGTGCGACCCACTCGCGTGATATTTCAAAATTCCACAACACGCGATTACACGAGACGGCCGTTGGGGATTATGTGCATGAAAAGCAGTTGCGCATTATTTGCCGACTGCGAATTAAATACCTCACAATCGAGGTATTTAATTTGCGGTCGGCAAATAATGCACAACCACCTTTCATGCACGTGATCCCCGACGGCCGTCTCGTGTAATCCCACATCGTGGGATTTTGAAATATCGCGCGAGCGGGTCGTGCAATGGTGACCCGCTCGTCTAAAAGCAGCCTCTCTTACAGGGAATTAGACTGAGTGAGGAGGAAGTGAAGTCGCAATATCGCTCATGACAAGCTAGAGAAGGCCTGACGGAAGAGGTAAGTTTTCAGGAGGGGTGTGAAAGTTGGGAGGAAGGGAGCAGAGCAAATGTATCCAGGGAGGGAGTTCCAGGCATGAGGGGTAGCAAGAGAGAAGGGGTGAAAACGTTTAGAGAAGCAAGGGAGTCATGAGCAGCAGAAGGTGGGGGCAGAGGAAGAGCAAAGCTTCCAGGCAGGAGTGTGGTAGGATACAAGAGCAGGGAGATATGGGGGAGCAAGGCCAGGAAGAGCCTCGAAGGTGAGGACCAGGAGCTCGTGCTGAATACGTTCATGTAAAGGAAGTCAGCGTAGGGCAGAGAAGAGGGGGTGAACGTGGTGAAAGTGATGGGCAAGATGGATGACTCTGGCAGCAGAGCATTGAACAGAGATGAGGGGGTCAAGATCAGATCAGGAGAGGCCAGTAAGGAGGAACTTTCAGTAGTCAAGGTGATAGATGACTAGACCATGGACTAGGGTTTTTGTGATGGCAACAGTAAGGCAGGGCCAGATTTTAGCAATATTATACAGAACGAAGTGACAGGACTTAACAACAGCCTGGATCTAAGGGTAAAGGATTAGGAGTCAAAGATGAATCCCAGACTACACGCCTGAGGGACTGGCTGGATAGTGACTCCCTCAATGGAAAATGAGAGGGAAGTAGAAGGGGAACATTTCAGGGGAAGAGGAGGAGTTCGGTCTTGGCCATATTAAGCTGGAGATGGTGCTGAGACATCCAAACAGAGATGTCAGAAAGACAGTCAGCAATACGAGACTGGATGGAGGAGCAGAGCGCATGAGAGAAGACCGCTTTCTCATGGAGCCATGTGCGCAGCCAAGTATACACACACACACCCCAAGTATTGCCTTCCACTACTACCCTACCCATGAGAGAAGTAGAATAGTTAGAGAATGTTGGTTACCAAATGACTTGATACAGAACAATAATTACTAGATCTGCTGTGCTATGTAACAAAGTGACACTCAATGAGCCTGTGTTCCCTACCTTCCCAGTCTATGGGACTAATATCTGCTTTACAGATATCTTAAGAGACCAGAGATTACACCAGAGGGCAGCAAGGGGTCGTGGGCACCAGGCACCCCCCAAGTATTGCCTTCCACTACTACCCTACCCATGAGAGAAGTAGAATAGTAAGAGCAAACTGTCAAACAACAATTGCCTTAGATTTAGGGCACAACATGAATTGAAATTTAGCCTACAGTGTTCTATTTCTGAAATAGGTTTGTACATTTTTTGTACTTAAATACTTCTCAAGTCATTGGGGAGAACCATGGTCAGGGTCAGGAACATCCTTGGTCAAGTCAGCAGATCAGATGCATGCTGGGAACTAAGCTGAATCAGGGAGCCAGAATCTGTAGTCACTAGATGGAGCCAGGTTGGAAGCCAGAGAATTGGAGTCTGGGGTGAAGGGAAGGCAGGCAGTGAAACCAGGGGTGAGGTAGATTGGAAAGTGTCCAGAGAGCAGCAGCTAGGTGGTTGCTCTGGACAAAGACCCGTGTTTTCCACAGGCAGTTATACAAGGACAGAGGGGGTTTGAACTAACCAAGGTGCAGGTTTATTATTCAGTGTGCTTGCTGGCCATCAAGGGGTGGATATGCCATAGTTCCTCCAGGGCACCAGTGTGACACTGTGGTAACACAGCAATCTCCTTACTTGGGAGTGCCACAGGAACCAGTTCACAAGACCTCTGGAGGCCAAGTTCCTGACAGGGACTATGCTTGGCACAGGTGCTTACAGCACAGATCCAGGTGGAGTACTGAATTCCACATCTGTGTAATCCCTACAGAAGACAACTAGGAGGAAGAAGTCTAGCCATAGTATAGCACTTATCCAAGCGTAGAGAAGCACAGTAAACTTCAAATATGCAACAAGATATAGGGAAACAAACTATCCTATATTACATCAAATGTGTAGGTAACACACTCGTCATCACTATGGAACATGATGATAAACATGTTCATCATATGAACAGCTCAGTGTTTTGGTACAAATAACCCATGGTGTGTTCCATGGAATGGTTACCCCATTGTGGCAGGCAATAAGGTACTTTTCAGATTCCTTCAGCACTATTTCCTTCATGAGGCTATCTGATCAAATGGTTCTCTTTTCCACAAGGTTTCAAATAGAATTTTGTAGAGCCATAGTGGACTCCAAATTGAAAGTGAAATACATAATAAGGCAAATAACATGGTCCATCTTAAAATAAAATGTATCCTGTATTGTACAGGAAACAATTAAAGGACATTTTTTTGCTTATGTTCATACGCTTCTAAGATAGAATTTGAACAAACGCTTACTGTAGTATTTGTCTTCCATTTCTGGTGCCAGTTCATTCATCATTATCAATTTTAAATTTCCTTGAAAAAAGTATTAATGGAATACTATGAAATTAACATGTTCTAATTTTATGTCTAACTGGATTCACTGTGATTCATTGAAACTGGACACACTGGTTTCCAGTATTACCTGTATGCTGATGACATGCAACTCTGACAGCTTTCTCACGGGGCAATATGCACAGCATTTGGCTCTGGGAAAAACTCTGGTAGGTAAATATGGCGCAGCTCTAACAAAGCTGTGCGGCTTTGCTTCCGATCATGCAGAGGATACAGAGCTTGATTTTCCAGCACTATATCCTGAGCATGATCAGAGGCAAAGCAGAACATGCCAGCCCGTCTTCTGGTAGGACTGGGACACCAGCAGCACATTACACCAGTGCTCCATTCTCTGCACTGGCTGCCGGTAGTTTTCCAGGCCTGATTCAAGATGTTGGTTTTGGTCTATAAAACCCTAAGCGGCCTGGACCCTGCATATCTGTGGGACTGCCTAACCCCCTGGGTGCTGGATCGGCCCCTGCGGTCATCTGGGGGTGCCCTGCTTGAGGTCCCCAAGTCTTCCGGGGGGTCACACAAGAGAGGGTGTTCTCGGTGGCCACACGACGGCTGCAGAACTCCCGGCCCAGCTGGCCCCGGATCTCCCCTCTTTTCGACGAAGTTGTAAGACCTGGCTATTTCGCCAGGTGTTTGAGGAGGGAGATGGGTGGGTGGGTGGGGGTTGGTCTATTTTACCTCCTTTAAGTTATTTTAATTGATGTTTTATGCCTTTTATATGTTCGTGTTCGTGAGCCGCCCCAAGCTGCCTGTGACAGGAGGGGCGGGATAATAAATGTCTTAAATAAATAAACAAACAAACAAACTAGGGCTGAAATTAATATTCATTTTGAATATTGACTTCAATAGATTTGGTATACTTGTATGCATTTTGATGATGTGGATGCAAAGTACCATTTGTTACCCACTTTGTTTGCAGGAACAAAATTTGTTTTGGTTATTTCAGTTCAGTAACTTTGTTTCAGGATTTTGGTTCTTTGGGGTTTTTTAAACAAGAGCAGTGGGGCTGGGGTCTGTGGCAGCTGAGTGGGACGGGTACAGAGTGCCCATGCACGGGAAGCACATGGGAAGAGCTTCACATGTGCAGCTCCAAACATGGATGCCCCTTTCATGCAGGGGGAACTCTGGATTTTTTGTTGTGCTCCGTGTGGAGAGTGTGGGCCACAGGAGTGCACCTCCCCACACACCACCATCAGTGGAGCAGCTGAACATGTGGACAGTATGGGGGCATGCCTGAATGTGTCTCGGTTAAAAACACCCTTCATTTATTCAGTATCTTCATTTTGGTAACTTTATTTATCCATTAACATTGTTTTGATATTTCAGTTACTTTGTTGATTCTATGTAGTGCTATTATGAATTGGCACCAAATAGTACTGCCAAAGTAACTGGAATACCCCCAAAAGGTTAATGAATAAAGGAACTTCTCTCTGAAAAGATTTCAAGCTTTTATAAATTGATGGCTGTGGCAGATTTAAGATATTAAATGGCCTAAGAGGAAGAAGTGAGGACTGTGTAGAAGAACATGAGAAAATGATTGAGGCTTCCACTGAAGAAAAAAATTAGAAAGGGATTTTTGCCAGAACTATGAAGTAACCAGATTCTAATGTTTTGAGACAAGCCCTAAAGTGAAACCCTCAGAGAATACAGAAAAGAACATCAAAAATCCTGAGAAGAGAAATAAACTATGAGCTAAAGATGGTTAGTCTGGTCTGGAGTAAGGTCAAAGAGCAAGACAAAGGCCAAGGGGTGGAAACAGACATGCACCTTAACTCTTCTTTATCACCACTTGAATATTTCTTATGCATATTGCAGGGCTGCATAGGGTACCAACACAGCCCTGCAACATGCTAAAGAAAGGTTAAAGTGGTGTTAAAGCAGATGTACATTAAAGCGGATTTACGGAGATGTCAGTTTTCAGGTAGCTGGAGAATCCTCATGGAGGCCCTGTGCTTTCTTTGTACTAGAGGATTAACTAACTATTCATTTATTTTACTTGTAGCCTGGATTAGTCATTTTCTTTAGTCCTCCATCAGTGTACAAATTTACTCATTCTATTATCTACAGTGGTTTATCCTCCCACAACTTCACCATAGTTTTTAGCCCTCTCTCATGAGTACATTTTTAAAGTGGGCCCTTTCTCACTGGCCTACAGTGGATATCACTAATCAGGCAACCTTCTCTGCCCTTCTACCACTAGAACAATTGATACATTTTGAAACATCTGCTGATGTCAAGTCATCAATTCCTTACCTTGACAAATAATATATTGACTCTGCCTACTTTGACCAGAATAAGAATATATTCTTTTGACACCTTTTTTCCACTAGTCCGGGAAGCTTTCTTGGACCAGGGCCTAAACGCAAAAGTTAGACAATCACAAACAAGAAAAGGATTGTCTTGACGGAAAGATAATGGTTGCAAGAATGTCTGTCACATTGGTTGTTTAGGTTTCTTTCAGTAATTGTATTTTGCTGTTTGCATCTCTCCAAATGCACTAGAACATGCTATTTGCTTTTCTAGGTTAGTGGGTAAGATCCCCATGCAAATTGCATATTAGAATATGCATGCTTTCCTCATCCGGGAACAGAGTGCTTTTTCATGTCTATATTTAGCTTTCGCACAAACATGGACAGCTCTTAAAACCCAGCATATTTCCCTTTCCACAGCTGACTTTGCCTGTAAAGAATCCCAAGGAAGCAATGTTGTTTACCACATAATTTCACTAGCCATACTATTTCTAGAGAAATTTTTTATTTTAAAAAAGGTCAGAAGTGGCAGCTATTTCAGATATTCAGATCCACAGAAATCCAATTCTCGGATGTTCCAGAATGAAAAAGAATGAATTTTACAGCTTGTACTTTTACTGTCATATGTGAAATGAGCAATTTAACTGATGACTGTAATTTAATTTTTTTTTAATGCAGGCTTCATTTGAAAGGGGAAAATGGCTGAAATTTAAATTAGGACTAAATCTAGATTGATTTATTTACTTAGTTTTTTTCTACCCCGCAGCCTCCTGCTCACAGAGCAGCTCGGGGCGGCTCACAAGACATATTACATATAAATAATAATAATAATAGCATATAATATACAGTTTAAAAATTCACTAAAATACTAAAATATACAAAAAGGGCAGAACCCCCCACCCTCCCGAACCCCCCACCCTACCTGTCTCCCTCTCCAAAGGCCCGGCAGAGCAGCCAGGTCTTACACTGTCTTCGGAAAGAGGGGAGGTCTGGGACCAGGCAAGCCTCCATCGGGAGGGAATTCCACAGCCTAAGAGCAGCCACTGAGAACGCCCTCCCCATCGTCCTTCGAGTCGGGCATCCCCAGCCAACTGCAGGGGCCGCGATACAACCCAGGGCCTGAGGTGGTCCCACAGGCAGGCAGGGCCCAGGCCGTTTAGGACTTTATACGTCATTACCAGCACCTTGAATTGGGCCCAGAAGATAATAGACAGCCAGTGTAAAGAATGGAGCACTGGTGTAATGTGCTCGCAGCAACCCATCCCCGTTAAGAGATGGGCCACCACATTCTGCACCAGCTGCAACTTCTGGACCATCACCAAGGGCAGCCCCACGTAGAGTACGTTACAGTAATCTAATCTAGAGGTAATAAAGGCATGGATGATGGTGGCCAGATCCGAGTATGAAACATACAGCCGCAGCTGACACACCAGATGCAACTGACGAAATGCTCCCCTTGCCACAGCCTCCACCTGGATGTCCAGGTGGAGCTGTGGGTTGAGGAGCACCCCCAGACTATGGACCTCAATGGCCAAAGGGGGGCAATCCCCATCAATGATGGGAGCCACCCCCCAGCCCTACCCACAAACATCACCTCTGTCTTGTCAGGATTCAGCTTCACACAGCTTGCCCTCATCCAGTCCCACACAGCTGCCAGGCACTGAGTAAGCACCGAGACTGACGAGCGGACTCGCGACCAGTATGATTGATCGATCGCAGCATAAGAGCAGTTTAAAGGCCTATGCTGTGGCGGTGCAGGCAGCAAAGAAGCAGTTCTTTGCTACCCTTATTGCATCTGCAAAGTCACGTCCAGCGGCGCTTTTCTGGGTGGTGAAAGACTTGGTCAGTCCTGCCTGCCTCCACTTGGACCTGGAGCAATCCAGTGCCCGCTGTGACCAGTTTATCGAGTACTTTGTAGATAAGATCGCTCGCATCTGCCACGATTTCGGTACCACGGTTATTGCAGAGGATCATCTTGGGGCTATGGATGCCCCATCCTGTCCTGTTTTGTGGGATCGGTTTCAGATGGTGTTGCCTGCCGATGTAGAGTCCTTGTTGGGATCTGTTCATGCCACTACTTGTGAACAAGATCGATGCCCATCCTGGCTGGTGAAAGCTAGCCTGGAGGCGTTACAGCCGTTGCTGGCTGGGGTGGTTAGTGCCTCCCTTCGGGAGGCAGGGTGCCTGACTGCCTAAAGGAGGCTGTGGTTAGACCCCTACTCAAGACACCATATCTTGATGCTGATGCTCCTGCCAGTTATCGGCTGGTCTCTAACCTTCCCTTTTTAGGGAAGGCTATTGAACATGCTGTGGCACAGCAGCTCCAGGAACATCTGGACCGCACCGGTTTCCTTGATCCCTCCCAGTCTGGGTTTCGGCCTGGGTATGGTACGGAAATGGTATTGGTGGCCTTGGTTGACAATCTCCATTTGGCGTTGGACCAGGGTCGTCAGACCTTACTGGTCCTGCTAGACCTTTTGGCTTCATTCGACACAGTTGATCATGAGGTGTTGGTGACTCGCCTGCAGGACTGTGTCGGGATTTGTGGAACAGTCTTGGACTGGTTTTGTTCGTTCCTGGCCAGGAGAACTCACCGGGTGGTCTTGGGGGAGTGTACGTCTTCCCCCCGGAACTTCACGCGTGGAGTCCCGTAGGGTGCCATTCTGTCCCCCCTCTTGTTTAACATCTATATGCAGCCATTAGGGGAGATCGTGAGAGGGTTTCAGGGCAAGCAGTGTCATCAGTATGCTGATGACACTCAACTCTACCTCTCCTTTTCCATCGACCCAGGCCATGCAGTCTCCTTATTTTCCCAGTGCCTGTCAGCTGTGGGGGCTTGGATGAGGTCGAGCCATCTGCAATTGAATCCTGACAAGACGGAGGTGATATTGGTGGGCGAGGGCTTGGGGGGTCTGGGGGTGGTTGAATCTCCTCTTGTTGAGGGGGTTCACCCTCCCATGGTCTCTCAAGTGCAGATTCTGGGTGTGCTCCTTGATTCGTGGCTCAGCCTGGAATCTCAGGTTGTGGCGGGGAGTGCGTTTCAGCAGTTACATTTCTCCGGCAGCTTTGGCTGTATCTCTCAGACTCTGACCTCGCCACTATCATCCATGCCTTCATCACCTCGAGACTGGATTACTGCAACGCACTCTACGTGGGGCTGCCCGAGAAGCTGGTCTGGAGACTGCAGCTGGGGCAGAATGCCGCAGCCCGTCTCCTTACGGGGGTGGGTCACAGGGAGCACATGACACCAATGCTCCGGGCTCTGCACTGGCTGCCTATAAAGCACCGGGCCAGGTTCAAGGTGCTGGTTTTAACCTTTAAAGCCCTTCACGGCCTGGGCCCTGCTTATATGCCGGACCGCCTCACTCCCCATGTGCCCGCGCAACCCTTGAGATTGTACATGGGAGCCTTTTTGGAGGTTCCCCGGGTGAGGTGGGTGGCCACCGATGTTAGATCTTTTTCAGTGGCCACCCCTGTGCTGTGGAATTCGCTCCCGGAGGAGGCTTGGTCCCACTCTCCTGCTATTTTGGCATGTAAGTAAGACCTGGCTGTTCCGTCAGGCTTTTGGTGAGGGGTAGGGGTGGGGTTTCCCTGCATATTGTATTTCTAAGTTGTTTTTTAATTTTTTTAAATTGTTTTATTGATGGTTGTTCGCCGCCCCAGGCTGCCCTGTGGGTGGGAGGGGCGGGATATAAATTTTAAATTAAAAAAAAAGAGAGACGTAGAGTTGTGTATCATCAGTATACTGATGACAACGAATGCCAAACCCTCTCATGACCTCACCCAAAGGCTGCGGGATTCTACACGTGAGGTCCCAGGGAGATGAAGTACATTCCCCAAGAACCCCATGTGGAGTTCTCCTGGCCACGAATGAGTGGAACCATTCAAGAACAATTCTACCCACCCTGGCCCGGTTCTGCAGCCATGCCACCAACATCTTGTAGTCAACGGTATCAAATGCAGCTGACAGATCTAATAGAATTATGTCTGAACTTTATTTTCTGATGCTAATTTTCAAAATAATGAACATATTTCATCTTGTTATGCATGTTACACAACATTAATTCCCTAAAGCATGGTACATTGTGTAAGCACCACTCTACTAATTCCAAAAAGGCTGCCCCTTCCTTCATTTTTTAAATTTGGATAATAGGTGCTTTTCCAATGGAGATTTCTGTGTGAATGTAATCTACCTTGTATCTATACATAATTAAACAGGCCTTTTCTCTCCTTTTCCTGTACAGTTAAAAGGATGGGCTAGTGCTCTTAGACTAGGTCAACAGAATAATAAAATACGATGAAGGAAATGCAAGGACAAGTGGAGAATCTAGACTATATTCTAAAATACGAGTTTTCCAGAGGAATACTGGCGAGAGAGAGAGAGAACATTTAGCCTCAAAGCTAGAATCAATCTTTATTCCTTACAGAAAGAAAACACTACTGGAATGCAAATGGAATTACTACTGATTTTAAGGCAAAATCATCTGAAAATGATTCATTCCAATTCCCCGTGGCTCTCCGAAAGGGATCTCATTTCAAACCCTCCTCTGCCTTTCCCACAAATTTGAATTTTGTGCATCTGTCAGGATAGACTGTCAAAATAAGGATATTATTTAAGGGATTTTCACTGGTGGGAACTGAACTCAAAAGGACACTTTTAACCCACACTCAGAAATGTTAAAAACAGAGCAAGCAATTCTTTATCTGTTTATCTAGTATTCTATTAAATATTGTAGGTGTCTGGTGGAACAAAAAGCTATGCTTTTATTATTAAGGAAAGGAAATTTACTAGTAGGAAATTTTGAAATTACAACTGACAAATTCCTAGGACAGTAATTTTCAAGTTTTTGGCCCTCATGACCCCACTTTGAGACTTTAGATATATTCCCATATGACTCTAGACAAAAACAAAGACACGCAGAATTCAGCAGATATCAAACAGTATTTTCACTTAAGTAGTGGTATGAAGCACAGTGGGGCAACTAGACACGTGCATAAAGTGAGCAGGCTCCAGGCCAGTGCAAGGGGTTGGTGTCCCAGGTATGGACAGTCTCGGGGATCAAGTCAGGAGCAGGGAGGGAGGGCAAGGGTCCAGGTTTTAGAGCAGGACACAGTCAGGTCAGGGCAGAGGGGTCAGAGCAGGACAAGACAAGGAGTCAGAGCAGACGCAAGATGGGGAGCAGGTCATATGATCCATCCAACTTCCTAATAGTATCATAAAGCCTAATACACTGGCTGGCCACCAACCAGGAAGCTGGGAGGCATGACAAGGGTTGGGACAGACAGGAGGAGTGTGGTCTGGCTAGTAGAGAGAGACACTCCTTGGAGGAATGGATTGGCCTGGGGCAAGGAGAAGCAGTGGCCCTGCAGATCCAGTCACTACCCTGGGATGAGGATAATGACTGCCAGTTCCTTCCCCTTACTGGGCTGGCTGTGGGGAGAGGGGAGGTTGGTCAGGCTTTTGCTGGTCCATGCAGGAGTGGTGATGTCAGCTGCTCAGACTGAGAGCTGAACCCCTGGAATTCCCCTAGTTGTGCCCCTGCATCCAGGCAAATGTCTCTGGCAAATCTCTTGCTAGGAGGTTACGTTCCGCAAGAAAGCAGTTGGGAGCGTTTCATATTGTGTCATGTTACATATAGGTGAGGAAGAGAAAAAATG
Organism: Sphenodon punctatus; assembly: GCA_003113815.1. Taxonomy (NCBI): domain Eukaryota; kingdom Metazoa; phylum Chordata; class Lepidosauria; order Sphenodontia; family Sphenodontidae; genus Sphenodon; species Sphenodon punctatus. The sequence continues at coordinate 1,666,546 of QEPC01010495.1, forward strand.
CCAGAGCCGTTTTGTATTTGTGATATGTCAACAAGACTAGCGTGCTACATGACAGCTACTGCACAGGGAATATAGCAGGTTAGTGACAGGGAAGGTCAAAAAGCTGGCATTTTTTGTTGCTCTTCACTGACATACCTGCCATTTACCAACAGTGGCTGCAATCCCAAACCCCCTCCAGATGGCATCTGCATGGGTCCCACCCAGGTTCCGCATGGCACAATGCATGCACAATGGATCAGCCCCAGTGTGTGAGAAAGTGAGGTTAAATTTTATGGAGTGTGGGTGTTGTTAATATACTGATTTCAGTGTTCAAATTACTTTACAATTCTTATCTAGTTCACTAAACCCAACACCTTGCTCACTAAGCTGCACTGACTTAAACAAGTGGTTGTGGCAATAAAAGGGTGACTCTTTACTTGGATATAAGGAATGATGGCAAATCACTCTGTGTATCTAGACATCTTCATTGTAAGAGAGGGAAACTTTTAATCTTTTGTGTTCACCTAAATCAGTATGCTGATGATACCTGATGATATCTCTTCCCCCATGAGCCCTGCCACCTTGGCCTCTGCCTTTGAGGAATGTTTGAATGATATAGGGACTGAATGAGTTGGAGATACTGTGTGCTCAGTCCGGGAAGACTGAGGTGATGGTGGTGGGGAGGGGCAACTGATATGAGGATGCCCTTGGACCCATGCAGATAGGGTCAGGGTAGAGGTAGTGAGCCAGGTAAAACGCTTGGGCACCATTTTCAACCATGCTCTGCCCATAAAAACTCAGGTGCCTGACATGGTTCAGAGAGGTTTCTTTCCGCTATGCAATTCGTGTAAGCTACACTCTCATTTATCCCAGGCTGACCTTGCCCCAGTGACCCATGCCCTGCTGACCACAGCCGCGTGCCTGCTTACTGGTTTGGGCAGCCGTGATCATATTATGCACACCCTGCATTCTCTACATTGGCTGCCTGTACAGCAATGGACTGAGCTTAAGATTGTGCTTCTGGTTTTCATAGCCCTGAATAGTATAGGCCCTGGCTGTATTTGAGATCTTCTCCTGGAACCTCACACTGATGGGTATCTGTGCTCAGAAACCACCCGCTGTTTGGGGATCCCACCATTGCATCTTAAGTCAGCGGGCAATCAGACGTTTGCTGTGGCGGGCCACTCAGTGTGGAACTCACTTCCTCCAGATGTCAGTCTTAGTTTCTCCCTGCTTACCTTTAAAAAGCTCCTGAAATCAATCTTTCTCTAGGTGCTTTTAGGATCCCTTAATGTAGTCTGTCCTCCGTCTTTATCTTCCCCTTTTAAATTGATTTTATATTTGTAAAGCACTCAAAGTGCCTTAAGGGCAGGGGAGTGCTATAGAAATAAAAATTATTATATTATTAATCGTATTATTATTATTCAGTATAAAATCTCCTTCAGGGCCCAGGATTCCCTGCATTGCAGTTCTGATTGTTATGCATATGTTATTTCTAGTATATTCATGGGCCTCATGTGGTGGGCCTCCCCATCCTGTATCATCACAAGTCTTCACGTTTGAGGCTCTGTGGGCCTATATTTTACACCAGTGCTTCTCACATGCATGTTGTTGTTTCAGTTTTTTCCAAGGACCCCATGTTTTAAAGGCCCCTGTATGCCCTGAACATATGGAGCTCCATGGAGTCGTACATCCTGCACTTGTCTGGATCCAACCCTGCTATGTGGATTGTTCAATGCTAATTTTATGGCCTCTACATTACACTAATATTCTATTGTGGTAGAGGACACATGTCCACACAGAAGCAATAGTACTCTTTCTTCATGCTAGGGAGCTCAGGAAGAACTCCTTCCTCAGCTTGGGTTCACATCACCCTGAAAGGTGGCTGAGGTTTGAAAGCACAATTGTTCCAAGAAGGTGACTAGGGTTGCTACGTCCCTTCAAGAAGAAACTTGGCAAGGACAGAACCAAAACATTTTGGGGAAAGGGGGCAAAGGGACTGTCAAACTTGCAGAGCCCCATGACATCACAGTGTTCCGTATAGGAGGGGCCACATCAGACAGGAGACAGAAAAGTCCCGTGGTATGTCCCCTTTCTCCACATGGGGTGGAACCACAATGGAAAGTGGGCAGGGTAAAGGGGCTGTCATGTCCTTTTTCTGGATGTAAACCCACCCTTGCAGACTGCTATGACATCACAGTGCTCCATAGGATGGGGCCACGTCAAACAGGGTGAGGAGAAATCCCTGTGGCCCACCCCACCCCCCCTTCTGAAGTCCACTGCCTGATTCTCCAGGGTAACCAGAGAAATTGGGATTTCCTCCAGAGTCTGGACACTCTGCTGCAGGGACATAGCTAAGTGGCGATGGACCCTCCCTGATACGGAAGATGGAATGGGCCCCCTGCTGGTGCATTCCACTCCCAACGTGCATATGCATTCTACATGTGGGCCCCGCTGCGGCTGCACCTGCTGCAACCAGGATTGCTATGCCCCTGACACTCTGTCTGCATTTATAGGTGAGAGCCAGAGAGGTGACAGTTTTCCAGGAATGTAAAATGAATCAAGAATCAGATGCCAAGTAAGAAAAGGTGAACTGCAAGAAAACCACGTGCGACTCATTTGAGCAACATAGAAAAAAAGAACTTACAGTGGATAGGATGGGCCTCTCCTATCTCCAGGATTTAATGGTTAATGCTAACAGGGTAGCTAGCCAAATTCACAGGATTATCTATAAAAGTTTTCACATAGCCACAGTAGTAATAATTATCTCTTTTCATCTGGTTTTCCTGATGCACTTGGTGGCTGCCTGATGCTAAGCTATGAGGCCCTGGATGGAAGCATTATTATTAATTATTATTATTATTATTAGCAAGCATTTATAAGCAGCATGATTCTTACCTGCTCAATGAAGAACTTCCTTATTTTGTGGCAGGAACAGATGCCTAGAGGAGACCCTAACAGAAGCTGAAAATAGCTTAGAACTGTGATAGGAAGAAGCCCACAAATAATTGCCCTAAAAATGGAATCTGGCTAAAACCTATAAAGTTGGTTTAAGGGTAAATTGGAATGTATCAACCCCCTTCTGTTTTTAATCAGGCTGCAAAAATTGAGTTATTGAAGATGACTGGAAAAGGATAACTCTGCAACAAAGCCCCAGTCATTTGAAATATTTCTCCCTGGAGTTAAAGGTAACTAAAGATCCAAAAGAGATCAACGAGGCTTTTATGAAATACATTGTATGCTTCATCCTCTCTCTGTCACCCAGCAGCGATAAGGGAGTTCTTGTAAGGTATCCAACTGTTGCACTTGGATGGTACAGAAAGATGTGAATGATTCAGTCTTGGAAAAGGCATCTGAGCTGTCTCCAAAAGAGGCTGGTGAGGTTAGGTCCCCTGGAGAGGATTCGTACAGGCACAAATTCTATTGCCAGTTGAAGCAGGTGGACCCTCTGTTCGTGGAAGATTTTAATAATTCCCTTGAAAATGGATTCCTGCTGTAGCAATTAATTCATAAAGTTGATAAAGATCTGCAGACCTGCGGGAGTTAACTTCAACTGGTATCCTTGATTAACAGTGGCAGCAGGTGTATGGTCACAGTTCTGCAGGGGGGTGCTTCAAATATTAGTTAACCTCAACCAGGGGGGTCTTTGTCATTGGACCCTCTATTCTAGGATAGTTCAAGAAGAATTGTAATGCACAGTAATTCATCAGGAGAAATTGATAGCCTCTGGGGACTGCTTTTGAGCACAATGCAGGAAAAGCATTAGCCATAATTGAACATGCCCTCCATATTCTAGATCTGAAGTGAATAAAAAATTAATTCAGCGGGTTTTTCTACAGGCATTCCACAGCCTCTGCGATTGCCACTAGATTCTCATTTGCAGGTTTGCACCTTTGAAAGGCATCATCAAGCTGTCCATTCAGTTCCTCCTCCTCCTCCCCAACCTTTTCAGTTTTTCTTATCAGTCATTAGAAAAGAGGATTTGACACTGCAGGTAAATTCAGGAGATCGTGTGTGTAGGGATAAAATAATTGCTGACTCTGAGCAATGTACAATGATCAAAGCAACATATGGAAGCTATTGTGAATAGCTATGGAGGGAAAGTTAGATTGTCAAACACAGAGAAGTCTGAGAGAGGCTGGAAAAAGAGTTTTCTATCCCGAAAAACTGGATATAAGGACATGAAGCTTTGTAGTTTTAGGTAGCTTGACCTTGCCCAACGTTGTTCAAGGTTGGCCAAGGAAGCTCAGATGGGAGGGATATATTGCTCCCCAGCTGATTCAATTAAAGTGTGCATTTTATCAAATATCTCTCTCTTTTCTGAGTACCTGGAAAATTTTGTAGACTGAGAAGCATTATCTTTTTATTTAAGAGTTCGGTTTTTTCACAGATTTGGGCCTGTTGCACCTAGCTGAGGAGGACATTCCAGTAATCCAGTCCAAGCAAACTGGGAGTTAAGGGTACTCATTAGTGCCATGTAAACCTAGACAATTCTTTCGTAACATAGGAACATAAAAAGAGTCATTCTGGGAGAGATCAGTAGCCCATCAACATGAGTGGTACAAGACTGTGTGCCACTCTAGGCAGCTTCAAGCAGCTGCTGGCCCGCCTGCTGCTGTGAAGTTTAGTGGCAGCTGGATCGGGGAGGGGTTGAGAAGAGAGTTGCCCCCTGGAATTTCCCACCCACCCACCCCTTCTGATCCAACCACTGCCACCAAACTCCACAGTTGGATCAGGAAAGGCACGTGGGAGAAGCAGGGCCACCATGGGTGGCATGTTCAAAGAGGTGGCTCCCCCCCCCCCCAGTCCAGCTATGAAGGTTGGTGGTGGTTGGACCAGGGGGGAGCCACCCCTTTGAACTTGCTGCCCTCGGTGGACCCGTCTCTCTGGCCCCATCCAATGACTGCAACTCTGGATCAGGGTCAGGTTGGTTCAGGGGGGACGAGGCCAGCTTCGACAGCTTCAAGGGTGCAGCTCTTCCTCCCCAATCTGATCCAGCCATGGAGCTTGGTGGTGACTGGATCAGGGGTAGGATGGCAAGTTCAAGATGGCAGGTCTCCTAGGTGGCTGCCTGAATTGCCTATATTTATTTATATTTATTTATTTTAAAAAATTATACCCCGCCCCTCTTGCCACAGGCAACCCAGGGTGGATAACAACATCAGAGATACACAATAAAATATCATAAAACATAATAAATCAATAAAAAAAGAAAACCAACCCCCTCCCTCACCAACCCCCACCCCTTACCCACCCCTCACCCTCACCAAATACCTGACAGAACAGCCAGGTCTTACAACTCCTTCGGAAAGCTGGGAGGTCCAGTGCCAGATGGGTCCCCACCAGGAGAGAGTTCCAGAGGTGCAGAGCAGCTACCGAGAACGCCCTATTCTGCGTGGCCCCCCAGAAAACCCGGGGGACCTCCATTGTGGTGCCCCCGGACGACCGCAGGGGCCGGTCTAGGACCTGGGGAGTGAGACGATCTCACAAATAGACAGGACCCAGACTGTATAAGGCTTTATAGGTCAAAACCAACACTTTAATTGAGCCCAGAAGACTATTGGCAACTAGTGCAGAGACCGGAGCACTGGTGTAGTGTTTCCGAGCCATCACCATAGGTAGCCCCACGTGCAATAGTCTAGTCAAGAGGTGATAAAAGCATGGATGATCGTGGCCAGGTCAGGAACCGAAACCAACAACCGAAGCCGCCACACCAGATTAACTGGCGGAAGGCACTCCTCGCCACAGCCTCCACCTGGACATCCAGGCGGAGCTGCGCGTTGAGGAGCACTCCTAGGTTCCGTACCGGGGAAGTCACCGGAGGTCACATCCCATCAACCACGGGAGCTGTCACTTCCACCAACTTCTTGTCAGGATTCAATCGCAGTCGGTTAGCCCTCATCCAATTCCCCACAGCTGCCAAACACCGGGTAAGAACCGAGACATCCAGGCCTGGATCTGTTGAAAATGAGAGATACCGTTGGGTGTCATCCGCATACTGATGACACCTCACTCCGGACAGTCTAATCACCTCACCAAGCAGCTGCATATACACGTTGAACAGAAGAGGGAACAAAACAGAACCCTGCAGAACCCCACGAGAGGTCTTGGTAAGATGAAAAACAATCACCGAGCACCACCCGCTGAGTTCTTATGGTCAGGAATGAGCGGAACCATTCGAAAACAATCCCACCCACCCCCGCACTGTCCCACAGGCGCGTCACCAACATCTCATGTTCAACGGTATCAAATGCTGCCGAAAGATCTAACAGGATCAATAGGGTCGATCGACCCCGATCCTCCTCGCGGCAGAGATCATCTGCCAAAGCCACAAGTGCGGTCTCACTGCCATAACCCGGATGGAAGCCAGACTGAAAAGGATCAAGATAACCGATGCGGTCAAGATGCTTCTGGATCTGTCTAGCCACTACCCGTTCAATAACCTTCCCTAAAAAGGGAAGATTAGAGACAGGTCGATAGCTGGCAGGGGAGTCAACGTCAAGCAATGGTTTCTTGAGCAGAGGTAGTCCCGGCCCTGTCCATCAAGCCCAGCATCCTGCCACTGACAGTGGCCACTCTCAGTTGCTTCAGAGAAGTATTCAACTGGCCATAATGGAGTCATCCATTCCCTACTGTTCACTCATATCTCTCAACAATCAAGAAGCTGCATTCCCCAACCTGTTTGCCTATATGGTAGTGCCACAGTTCAAAATCAATCTTGTTAGATCTTTCAGCGGCCTTTGATACAGTTGATCATGAGATGTTGTTGACATGACTGCAGGACTTGGCAGGGGTGTGTGGGACTGTTCTTGAGTGGTTCCATTAATTCATATCCGGGAAGTCCCAGTGGGTGGTGATTGGATATTGGTCGATGTCCACTTAGGACCTCCCCTTTGGTGTCTTGCAGGGTTCCATCCAGTCTCTCCTCTTGTTCAATATGTATCTGTGGCCTCTTGGCAAGATCATTTGGAGTGAAGTGCCATCAGTATGCTGCTGACACCCAGCTCTTTCATCTGACCCAGGTCCTGCAGTCTTGGTGCTTACCCAATCCCTGCTGGAGACTGGATGAGGATAAGCCCATTGAAGATGAATCTAGACAAGACTAAAGTGATGATGGCTATCTGACCCTGTGACTTGGAGGTGAATATCCCTGTCATTGAGGGGGTCTGGTCCCCTCTAGTTATGCAGGTTCAGTCTTGGGAGTGCTTCTGGACCCCTTGCTGCACCTGGATTGTCAGGTTGTGGCGCTGGTCAGGAACACTTTTGCCAAATCCATTTGGTGAGGAGGCTGCGACCCTTTCTTTCTGATTCAGATCTGGCCACCATCATCCATGCTTTTATTACCAGAGGACTAGATTACTGCAACGCGCTCATCTGACCCACAACCCGCTCATCTATGTCGGGTTGCCCTTGATGATTGTTAGAAAGATACAGCTGGTACAGAATGCAGCAGCCTGGTTCCTTTCAGGGGTGAGCACATTACACCTGTTCTTTATAGTCTACACTGTCTTCCTATAGCTGTCAGGTGCTGGTTTTGACCTTTATAGCCCTAAACTGACAGACCCCTATATTTCTGAAGGACCACCTGTCCTACCATGCTCTACTGCGACCCCTGCAGTTGGCTGAGAGTATTCTCTTTTGGGTACCAGCTGTCAATCTTGTCCATACAACAAGGGCCCACAGAGAGCTGTTCTCAGTAGCTGCCCCAGTATTATAGAACTCCCTTCCTCCTGGAGGTTCATCAGTGCCCAAGCTGGAGTATATTCCAGAGGCAGTATAAAACCTCTCTCTTTGACAAAGCATTTGGCAAGCAGGTATAAAGGTTAGAGTGAGAATTTTTAAGGGATTTTATGGTATTTTTATTGTATTTTCTGTGCTTTTATTACTGTAAGCCACCCTGAGTCTTTGGGGAAGGGTGAAGTATCAATTTTAATAAATAAATATTACCCATTTATGGACCTGTCCTCCAAAAATGTATCCAATCCTTGTTTAAACCCAGCTATGCTAGTAGCCTTCACAACATTCTCTGGCAACAAGTTCCACAAGCTAATTGTGCATTGAATGAAAAAGTACTTCTTCTGTTAACTCTTCTGCCATTCACCCCTTCTGCCAGTTAGTTTCTTAGTATATTCCCTAGTTCTAGTATTATTTGAGATGGTAAATAACTATTTATTTGTTCCAGGATACTTATGATTTTATCAACTTCTGCCACATCCCCTCTTAGTTAACTCTTCTCCAAGCTGAAGAGCTCTAACCCAGGGGAGCTCAACTTGATTCATGCAGAGGGCTGGAAATAGCCCCAATTTGCATAGCTTGTGTTGTTAAAAATGAACGTTAATTTGGTCCAATTTCAAACCTGCATACAAAGAATCAACACATCAGATTACACTGGGAAGGGGCATCAAGGCTACTCCAAGGCTGTACAAATAAATGTTCAGTAATAACAACATGCAATTCAATTTCTAATTAAGTTTATTTAACTTAACAAACAAGTCCTGTGCTCCAAAGAAGTTCCACTGTGAGCCTGACTTAATTTAACTGCCCCAAGTCACATGGCAAAACAAAGCTGACACACACACACAAACCTACAAGACAGGATGTGCATGCAGGGGCAAACCAGGATCACATGGTAGGGTGCACAGGCAGGTGCAGACAGAAGCCCGTGCCCCAAGTCAAATGGCAAAGCTGGCGCACACACACACACACACCACAAAGCTGGCAAACCCCTCCCCAAATGTAAAGGACAGATGTGCTGAGGAAAATCCACCGACCCCACCACCACCACCACCCCTGAGGCGAGACAAACCCAGCAGCTGGAGGAGGCATGGTGGGCCGCAGGAAAGGCCCTGCCCTAACCTATCAAGCCTCTCCTTGTACAGAAACCATTCCATACTCTGGATCATTTTTGTTTCCCTTCTCTGGATCTTTTCCAGTTCTACTATATCTTTTTTGAAATGAGGAGACCAACATTGCACACAATATTCAAGGAGTGGTTGCACTATAGATTTATAACAGTATTATGGGTTTTTCGGTTTTATTCTCTATCCCTTTCTTAACATACACTTTCTCAGTTCTGCATTTACTTGCCCAATCACCCAGTCTTTCAAGATTCTCTTGTAATTCCTCAGTCTGCCCCAGTTTTAACTATCTTGAATAGCTTTGTCTCATCTGTAAAACACCCCTTTCCAGATCATTTATGAACATAATAATAAATCATCATCATCATCATCATCATTTTTATATAGCACCCCCCTGCCATGGCACTCAGAGCACGTTACATTGAACAATTTTAACACAACTTTCCATGCTCACAACAACTCTGAAGTAGGTAGGTTAGAAAATGACATTGATCCCAGTACAGATCTCTGGGGCACCCTGCTACTTTATTAATTAATTATTATTATTATAATCTTTTATATAGCGCCAGCGATGTACCTGGCGCTTTACAGAAAATAAGATAGTCACGGTCCCTGCCCAAGAGCTTACAATTTAAAGACAGGGGCAAAGGGAGACAGGGAAGGGGGAACAGAGGGAGAGACAAGGGATACAACATTCATGAGGATGTGAGAACTCAGGTACACGTTCTTGGCTTGGTTACAGTACATTGGGAGTTTGCAGATAACAGGTGGGGGATAATCCTGGGTGGGGATGATTAGCAGGAGTTAGGAAGGGTGGAGCAGAAGAGGTGGGTTTTGAGGAGGGACTTGAAGGTGTGGAGGGTGGGAGCCAGGCGGACGAGGGCAGGGAGGGAGTTCCAGGCGTGGAGCTGGAGGGCAGCGAGGGTGAAGGGACGAAGGTGGTTGGGGGAGTAGGGGAGGTGTGGGAGGATGAGGGCTGCATGTCCCCGCCAGTGATCTGTGGAGAGACTGGCCCCTAGGGATGGGCGAACAGATCGCGGTTCGGGTTTGGCCGTTCGGTTCAGCTGCGTTCGGTTATCTTGCCGGGTTCGGCTGTTCGGTCCGGCCATTAGGCCGTTCGGGAAATGTTGTTATGGGTGTTTTTTATATATATTTTTGTTTTTTATTGGGTTTTATATGGTTTTCATTTGTTTTTTATTTGGTTTTTTTTGTTTTTATATGGGTTTTTTTTATTTATTTATTTTATCTAATATTATATCTATCTATCTACACTAAATCTAACTGCTATTAACTATTCTAAATGCTATGAACTAAATGGATTATCTAATAAGTACACAGGCCTACTCCTACAAACACTAAAACTAAATCACTAA
>QEPC01010495.1:1701172-1731141 GCA_003113815.1 Sphenodon punctatus
GAGGAGAAGGAGAGGAGGGAAAGAAAAGGCGAGAAAATAGGGCAGACATGTTAGTGAGTAAGATAGGAGGGGGAAGTACAGTAGAAAAGAAATGGAGAAAAGTACCTGTAAGGCGCGCGCCATGGTGTGGAAGTTAAGGTGGGAGCCTTAGCACACAATTTCTAGGTTTGTTAAAGTTTGCTTGGTATGAATCTGCCTTAACTAAGTTTGTAAAACCATAGGTTTTTTGTTTATCTAATATAAGTAAGTGCATTAGCTTGAGATGGAGAGAGCTGGGTAACAGAAGAGAGAACTGTTGGGAATGGTCCAGAAAGAACCTAGGCAATTACAGGGTACCTCCAGTCCTTGAGAAATAGAGCTAATCAGTGTCAGGAACCAGGTCTCAAACGGGTACTCTTCACGTTTCAGGGCAGTGGTCAGCTCAGCAGTACCACTGCCCCTCCTTGGCATGGGCCATGGAACTGGCATGTAGGCTATCCTTGTGCTTGCAAGGCCACACCTTCTCTGACTTCTAATCTCCCCCCCCCCCCGCAAGTATGTAAGTACACTCAGAGGAACAAGAAGCTGGGCAGATCAATGTCTGGATTCCTGTATCTAGCTACTTCTAGCCTGAACTCTTGCCCTACCCTGTATCTGAACTCCAGCCCTGCTCCTAGGTCTCTTTGCTCTGTACCTATGCCTAAACTTCCTTGTCCCCACCCTGCCCAACACAAAACTGCTTCTGCCCTGTCCTCAGCCTGATCTGATCCTGAACTCTTAATCCTTTCCCTACTCTCAGCTCTGTTCCCATCGTCTGTCTACATTTCAGATAACCACTCACCCTCAACAAGGTGAAGAGCTCCAAACTAATGGTGAACAACAGATGTGCCAATGGGACTGAGTAGACAATAAAACCTGACCTAATGACTGAAGTGTGTGGTGTGCTCAAAAAGGTCTGATACCAAGATTGGCCTTGATTCTGCATGCACTCTATCACAGGGTAAGGGTCAGAGCACAGGCCAGGGAATCAGAGATAAGGGGAGACCTCTCAGCAGCTCTCAAAGCAAGGAAGGCTTATCATAGGAAGCCTGGGTGTCGGGGAGATCCAGGTGCCAGGGAGAGTCAGCTCATTATTGAGGTCCTGAGGGAAGGAGGGGGAGAACATTAACGGAACACGTGAGCCAGGGGGACACAGAACTAGAGACCAAGGGATCCAGGACTAAAGGGCAAGGGGCACAAGGGGGACACCAAGAACCAAAGGGAGGGGGGGGAGGCAGTCAGGAACAAGAAGGAAGCTAAGCCAAAGGGAAACAATCTGGAGCTATGGCACCAAGAGCCAAAGGGGTCGTGAAACATGAAGCAAGGAACCTGGGACAGGAAGTTGGCAAAGGGAAAAAGCCAAAAGTGGAAGTCTGGGAGCAAGAATCTAGGAACCAGGACTAGAGCAAGACAGGGAGAGACAGAGTCGAGTAAGAGAGTTGCTCCACCCAACTTCCAGTTGGTACCAGCATGCCCTATATACTGGCTGGGTACCCAATCAAGAAGTTGGGAAGCAGGGCCAGAAGAACAACAAACAGGATGGAGGCATAAATGGGAGACACATGATGTGGGCATGGTCAAGACAAGGGCTGAAAGAAGACCGGAAGGAGAACCTAAGTAGGAGACAGGCCCACGTGGTGACTCCAGCAGTTGGGCTGGTGCTCTGGGAAGCCAGAATCAGGGGGGTTTAGGCCAGGGGCCTCCCATGTTCATCCATGGGGGCCAGAGTCCTTTTGCACCTGCCCTATTTCTATACCTCATTCAAGAGTATGGGTCACGTCTCCTTTTGTGCATCCCTGATAGAGCTGAAATAAACAGTAGATTTTCTATTCACTGATATTATTTGCCTTTTCAGATAGCCATCCGTCTAGTCCAACAATATCCGTATCTGAAATGAATATTCATATATCTGCATATTCAGTTAATTTTGTTTCATTTATTTGGTTCAGTTATTCCATTTGGGTATATGGTTAAATGTGCAGGGCCAAAAGCCAAAATATCCAAAATGGAGAGAGTGGAATGAATAACAGTTTGTATCCATTTAGTTAGATCTAGATCAAGGCAGCCAAATTTGTTGGGTAACCTATTGACAATGAATATGTGTTTCAGCTCTAATCCCCACTCTGTATACTTCCTTGGCCATTCCCGTAGTTGAACTTTCCGTAAGTGGTACAAGTTGATTGCAGCTCAGTCTGTTTACTTCTTCTCCACAGCAGGGAGTATTGCACATTGTGACTAAGTGACATTTAACACATCCAGCATAATCAGTTTCATTTTCTTTTAGCTGGCACTGCTAGAGATAAGAAGCCACCCTGGTAGGCAGTATCTTTCCTGCAACAATCTGCCTATCTAGAAACAAGGGATTTGTGGAGTTTTTTAAAAAATTTATATCCCTATTTTTAACATTGCATTGTTAGTGAATGAGCCTCTCCTTTCTGCATTTTGGTTTCTGGAAGTAACCTTTATCGTTTCAACAACATTGACACTCCATATATATATATATATATATATATATATATATATATATACGCACACATACATACACACACACTCTACTAGTACAGCAGGAATAATGTGATTGCTGGCAACTCAGCCTCCTCAAAAGAAACAGCGTGGGCTGTGCTCCCAGGAGACCCTTAACACTTAACAGTGCTTCTCACTCCCTAAAGGCACCAATCAATTCCTACCTCTCTGCTCCTAGTGTCATGCTGCTCAGGATATTGGCAGCTCCTCTTACAGAAGGGTGCTCATTTTACCACTTATGGAGACAGAACCCTCTTTCTGATTAGACTTCCATTCACACAGCACATTATGGTCAGAATAATATTTCATGCTTAGCATTTCCTTTTAGGGAACAAATAAGCCTGCATTGTTAGTCAAATGTACAAGTATTCCCACAAATGAACACTCCCAGAAGACCATGGGTATCAACCACACCCAATACCAACAAGTCTCAAACAGCCTGTTCCAAATTAAGTTTGAGGCTTAGTGCCAAAGAATGGAATCTGTGGATTAAAATACAATTTGAAGTGATTAAGGGGGGACAGTTGAATCAAGATTTTTTTTTTAATATAATAGTTTCCATGCAAGCTTGTCTCTGGGTATTTTGAGACACGCTTTGCATAAGATCATAAGAATTGCCATAAGTCGTCAGAACAGTGGTCCATCTAGCCCAGAAAATTGTCTCCAACAGTAGCCAGCTTAAGGAGGCTTAAGAGGAAATGTTCAAAAGCAGGATATATATGGAATGATTCATTCCCTGTTACTCATTCCCAGCAGCCAAAAATTTTAACTCCTGAACCAACTTGGATAATAATTATTAATAAAAGAACTGTGGCAAGCTCAGCTGTCCATCTGCCAGAAAGTCCTTACAGGATCAGTCTTAATTAATTCCAGACACATTTTTCTGTCATCAGTTAAGAGTTTATTGTTCACTCTGACATATCTTAAATCAATGGTATAGGCAGGTCCAACTTACTGGACAAAGTCTTCAGTATGCTCCAAGGTCTTGTACAAGGCTCCTACTCACACCCTTTTAGGTCAGCATTTCCAGCCTGCTGGGGATTCAGGACCCTGGTCAGCTCCCTGCAGAATTCCCAAGCCAGGTTCCTCTGACTTTCTTGCCAAAATCAGACTGCTTTGGCTCCAAATAAGCAGCATTTAGAGTGCAAAAGGGGGCAGGGGCAAGGCACAGAGCAAATCCCGTTAAAGGGGCCAGTGTCTGGCCATTACACTCCCCTTCATGAACATATCTAAACCTTTTTGAACTGCTCTTAGCAACACCATTTTTAGTCTGAGAATTCCACCAAACAAGGGTATGGCATTGGTTACAGTAGGAACAGGCAGTGCCCATGAGACTTGGTTGTCCATGTTCCCTGGTGCAGCTATAGCCCCTGCCACTGGGAAGAGGCGTGAGGGTCAGGTATGTAGCTTTAACAGATGCAGCAGCTGCAACCTCACCAGGGCCCACAAGCCTGGGAGGGCCCAAACGCATGTAGAGTGCCTCTGCACACCGGAGTGGGATGCCCCAGCAGGGAGCCCATTCCATCCTCAGCACCAGGGCCCATTTCCACCCAGCTATGCCCCTGCCACCGGTGTCAGCTGATAGCATAATTGTAAGCTGCCCCAAGCTGCCATAGGCAGGATGGGGTGGGATATCTAATACTGAAATAAATAAATAAATAAATAAATAATAAAAATAATAAATAGCAGAGGGCGGCAAGAATTCAGAGGCCTACCCTGGAACAGAACACATTTTTGGTAGAGATTTGATTCAAGCTAGAGAGTAACGGCAACACACAGTGATCTGTAGAGGACAAGTCTTCCACACCTATAGTGATGTGAGAGGTGAATGGACAGAGGAGAAGATAAGATTCTTAACTGAATGGAGATGCAAGGAAGTATGATTTCTCTCAGCAATAAATAGCCCAGCAATCATAATATATTCTATATCAGTTCTCTGTTACTTGTAATCAGACAATTAAACTGAATTAGATACTTGTTGTTGAGAGCTGGCAGATGTTTGAAGTTCAGTGATTTTCAAATAACACATGAACAGAACAATTCTTGCTGCTGGGGCTAAAGAATTAAAATATGTTTAAAATATAATTCCTCTGCCACTCCTCCACCACCACCATCCCACCAGGTTTATTCAGTTGGATTGGGTTGTTTAAGTAATGGCATATTTCTAATCTTGCTTAAGATGCATGTGATCTTTTGAACCATAGCAATGATCTAGATGAGGGATAATGATCTAGAGGAGCTTTCAGACATGACATCCAAACCAATATTTGCAGGATATCCCTAACTTCCACAGATCAGTCCCACTTCCTCTAGGCCACTCCTCCCCCGATCAGCTGTTTGTCAGGGGTGGGGAGAGGGGTGTGAGCTCTTATGCCTCCCTCTCCCCAGATCAGCTGTTTGTCGGGTGGATCAGGGGGAGGAGAGACTGCACTCTTTCCAGGGCACCCTACTCCACCCACCCCCAACAGTGAAGTGAACAGCGGGTCCAACTGTGCACCATATTGCCAGCTCCCTGAACTTGCCCTGCAGGGTTCATGACGGCGCTGCATGGGGATCGGGCCCTCGGCTCTCATGTAGCCTCACCCAGAATATGGTCCAATAAAAGATCTCATTTACACTTATTATTTCTCCCTCTCTTACATTTGGGAGCAACACGACAACAACACACTCAGAGTAAAGTATGTTTGTGGGGAAGTTATCAAGAAAAGGCCTTATCTGGAAACAAATTTCCTAGGTAATTACCTGAAAAAAGCAGATGGTTTGCCACCAACACATATTTCTAATATTAGTTTAATGCAAATCTGTGTTTGCAAATTAAAAACAAATCCTGTGCAAAAGAAGCCAAGTAAATAACACCTCTTGTCAGTATGATCCTCCAACTGGATATTTCCAAAACTAGCACCTAGCATGAGTGCAAATCCCATTGGCTTCCCATTGGGTTCAATTGTCAGGGCTGAAAACTTGCTATTTTGTACATGCACAAAAAGTTGCCTGACTGTGAAATAGCTACATTTCTTTTTTATTTTATTTTTTACATGTGGTAAGAGAAATATTGCTATGATTATGACCCTTTTTACATGGACGGAGGTGGGTGGGGGGATGGGCGTTTAGTGGAGGTGGGTGGGTGTCGTTTACACAGATACCCCTCTACCCATCTCCACCCACCTCCACCCACAGAGCCTCCTCCGGTTTTCCTGGTGGCTCCATGGGTGGAGATGGGTGTGCGACGATGGGGGGAGGTGGGTGTTGCACAGGAGCACATATGCACCCCCACCCATCCCGCTTGGTGTTCACATGAGCAAACACCTAGCGAACACCCATCCCCCCACCCACCGCCAGCCGTTTACACAGATGTTCTCCCCCCCAGCACACCTGCCCGAACACTGAGCGGGGTGGGGTGGGGGTGTCTGTGTAAAAACAGCCATAGAATCACTAGTTGTGATTCAAAAACCACTTACTAAAGAGTAGCTCCATTACAGTTTGTAAGGCTTTAAATCTGTACGAGCTACTCTGGAGTAAGTGATTTTTGCATTGCAACCACTGTGTCCAGTTACGAAAATGGTGACATTGGACTCCAGATCATGTGCTAAGTTTTCCAGTCATCCTGATTTTATCAGGAGAGACTTTATTTTCCTATTTCTGCCCCAAAGGAGGAAGTCGCTCATTCCAGACAACAGTATATCCTGACTGTTTTTTTAAACGAGACCCCAGCCGTGATGGCCACTTCTAGCCAAGCTTACTGTATTCACTGCCTGCCCACTGCTAAATAGTTTCTTAGGGTGAAAACATACAAGACAGCAGCCAGCTAGATCCCCTTCCCAACTCATGGAGTGGCAATGCAGCCACCATCCATGGGGCCAGCGCGGGGAGCAGAACACACATGCAGACACCGCACACCCTGGATGGGGCCAAGAAACCAAATATATGGGCAGGATTCGGTACAAGAGCAGCAGCCACCAGCTGTCAGAAGCAGAACTGGGCCCATGAAAAGCGGCCGGCAGCAGCAGATCACTCCTATTAGACACTGGGCCAGAGCAATTCCATCCAGGAGCCATACATGACCCTAGCCCAAGGGGGTGTCATCCCTGCCTGGCTCCCCTGAGTCAGTGTCCAGGGAACAGGGAAATCAGTGGCTCTGCCCAGGCAGAATTGAGCTCAGAGAGTGCCCCACGTGCCAGGCCCCCTTACCCAGGGTAGCAGATCCCAACTCAGCACAGAGGTGGAGGCAGCTCCTGTGCCACATGTTGCATGCCCAGGCTTACCACTAAGCAGGAGCAGGTCCTGCTGTTGCACGGGGCAGAAAACAAGGCGGGTGGGAGTGGGACCACACAGGGCTGGGCTGAGCTTGGCTCTGGGTCCCGCCCAACCCAAGGCAAGGGTGACCTCACTCAGTCCCTATACAAGATACACCATAGCCCAAATTAGACCAGCTGAACCAGCCTTAGCCTGGCCTGCTTCAATCACCTTTTCTGGATTACACATTGAGAAGCAGTCAGCCACCCACCCCATGGCAGAAGTGGGCTAGCGTCTGACAACCACCTAACAGACGGGCAGGTGAATCATGGCCTAATGTTGGCTAATGTGGGCTGCTGTCTTGTTTGTTTTTACCCTATATGTTGTGTATGTTGTGCCTAATAAAAAATGTAGAATTGCTAATTTGTAATCTCAGTTCTTAAAACAAACAGAGTTTGCCTAATAGCCTAATAATAGATTTTTTTAAATTAGTACAATTGAATCGGCGCAGTGGTTCCCCAAAATTCTGCCACTGTGATTCCATGCTGAGATTTAAAGACAGCAACAAAGACATGCAAAGTATATCAGATATCAGTTGGGATCCAGATCCCATTTACAGATGTCAGGATCTGAATTGGATCTCAACTCAGTTTGAGAACCTTGGAATTAGAGACTATTTTTTTCTCAATTTTAAATGCCATAAACAATATTAAATCAATATATGCCCTTCTAGTGCTCTCACACACAGAGAAGCTAATCGTCCTCTTCAATTTGCTATCTATCATGGTAAAAGGAGGCAGCAACCTAGTAGGTATGGTGTTGGACTTGGATCTAGAAGAACAGTGTTTAAATCCCATTCTAGCCATGAACTCCAAGGGTGCGGCTTGGGCAAGTCACTATCTCAGCCTCAGTTCCCCATCTGTAAAATGGGAATAATAATGACTTCCATCACAGGAGCTCCGAGTATTGTGCAGGCTGCATTTATGCAGATGGAACGTATGAAATGAACACCTTGTATCATTTTCTAATAATTCCAGTGGCTTAAAAGAAAAATATTGCCCACTTCTACTTTATAAAGGCTAAGACTTAGAAACTTTGAAGGTGGTGAGCTGATGAAGAGCAAAATGTAAAGAATTCCTACCATCTCTCTCTCTCTCTCTGTCTTTTCACCCCTATGCCTCTCCCCCTCCATCCAGTCTCATATCACTGCCTCTCTGACATCTCTGCTTGGATGTCTGTCTCTCTAGCAGATCAAGTTTAACATGTCCGAGATAGAATTTGTCATCTTCCTCTCACCCATCTCCAAGTCCAAACCGTGCTCTCTCTTTTTCTCTATTGATGGTGTCACCATCTAGCCCGCCTCCCAGGCACACAGATTGGAATTTCTCTTTGACTCCTCCCTCTCCTTTACATCTCAGAGTGAGCTAGATAAGGGTCGAAAAGCACTTTGAACACTGAAAATACTATAGAAATGATAAAAAAACGGATTTCTCAAATCCTACTTTGTATTAAGATACCTGCTATTTACCACCTCCTATTTTCCCCCAATTCTCTCCCTGTCATCATTTAGAATTTGTCTAGAAGCCTGACAGTTGTAAATTAATAGCCCTATGATTTGCAGTTACTTGAAAATTTGATTTTTAAACACACAAAACACACACAGAGTGAAAACAAACAAGATATTAGCCCACAGTAGCTCGCAAGTCACCTGCCCATCAGTGCAGTGGCTGCCGGATGCTCGTCCACTTCCATCTTGGGGCAGGTGCCTGGCTGCTACAGGCTGCATCAGCTGCAGAAGGCCGGTGATGCAGCGCAGACTACTGTTGCCCCACATGGGCTGATGTGGGGTCATGGGGCCGCTTCCTGTCTGGTTGCCCCATGCAGACCCACTGCGAGGTGAGGTCCAAGCATCAGGCCTGGAGGAGCGCATTCACCCTAGCCACCAAACAGCTGATACGGGGGCCCTGGAGGAGCACACTCACCCTGGTCACTAAGCAGCAGATGGGGGTGGGGGCAGAGGAACATACTCACCCCAGCCACCAAACAACTGATCAGGGGCCTAAGGGAGCACAGTCACCCTGGACACCAAACAGCTGATCAGGGGGAGAGGTTCCTCCACCCCCCACCCCCGATAAGCTGTTTGGTGGCCAAAGTGAGCACGCTCCTCCAGGCCCTGTCAATCAGCTGTTTGACAGCTGGAGTGAGTGTGCTCCTCTACCCTCCCCCCCATCAGCTGTTTCACTGCAGCTCTTCCTGGGGGTGCAGTAGAGGTCTGGGAGTCCCCCATGTGATGGCTCCTCAGCTGACCCGTAGCATAGAGGGACTTGTGACAGCAGCCTCCATGCCCGAATTCCCTGCAGGGGGGACTGCCGTCTCCACCAGCCCAAAGTGTGGCAGCTGCAGTGACCCTCCCTGGGACAGGCTGGGGATCCAGCTCGGCCCTATCTCATTTGTTTTCACACACCACACGCACACATGTATTCAAACATGAATGTAGCGAAACATAAAACACACGAACTACACATGCGTCTACCAAAACGTCACTTTTTTGCAGCATTCTGATTAAAATCCTCTTCTATGTTCCCAAATGGGAGTGTAGATAAGCGCTGAGAGATGATTCTGACCTCTCGTTGTGTCTTACTCCTGCAGTTTTGTATGCTGGCCCAGCAGCAAGTGGTCTGCTGCACTGCTGCATTTCACACTTCATTGCTGGCCACATTAAAATGTTTTTAATTCCTCTGTAAATATTAATGTCCAGTTTTCACCATTCACTCTCCTTCTTTTGTTTGTTCCACCAGTTTTTTGCCTTCAAATTCATCTGCTTTTTTTGTCGTACAGTGTCAGTGACTCAGCCAAATCCAGTTGTTTTAATAATCATTTTTCTGCTTCCTCCAGGCAAACTGCACTGCAGAGATATGTCACTGAAGTCCAATATTAATATGCTTCCATAGTAATGATTAATTGAACCTTTTTGTAGAATTTAAGAATTAAAAACACACAATAAATCAGCAGACATTTATTACACTAGTTGGTGCATGCAATCCGTTAGCTGCTTCTATATGTTTTACTTGTATTATATATTTGCTAAAATATTGCTTCTGGACCTCATCTAAACCTCACTGAAGTCAAAGGAAAGATTCATGGTGATTTCAGTGAACTTCAGAGATTCTGCATATGACGTGTTTAGTGGACTGACCTCGTCTGGTCACATAAGTGCCATACGGTCAGTTCATCTAGCCTAGCATCCTTGTCTCCAACTCTGGCTAACTTCAGAGGTGTGTACAGCAGGTCATAAAGGAGCAATCAATTCACTTCTATTCACATCTAGTCCCCAACAGTCAGACATCCCTTGATCATAAATAGCCATGTATGAACCTATCTTCTAAGAACTTATTCAGTCCTTCTTTGAAACCTTTTTGTTTTGTTTTGCTTTGGCCTTCACAGCATCCTCTGACAATGAGTTCCATAAGTTAATTGTGCCTTGAAAGACACTCAAAAGATAACAAAGCAAGTCTTTCTTTAAATACTTCTGCTTTTTAGGGAAGGTTGTGGAACGGGTGGTGGTTCGGCAGCTTCAGGCGCTTCTGGACCGTCTCAGTTTTCTGGATCACTCACAGTCCGGCTTTTATCCAGGTTTTGGCACTGAGACTACGCTTGCGGCCTTTGTTGATGACCTTCACCGTGAATTGGACCAGGGTCGTTCAACCCTGTTGATCCTGTTTGATCTCTCAGCTGCATTTGATACCACTGACCATGAGGTGTTGGTGACTCACTTGCAGGTCTGAGCCGGGATGGGTGGAACTGTTCTTGAATGTTTCTGCTCTTCCTTGGCTGGGAGAACTCAGCGTGTGGTGCTGGATGATTGTTCATCTTCTTCCCAGAACCTCACGAATGGAGTCCCGCAAGGTGCCATCTTATCCCCTCTCCTGTTTAACAAGTATATGCAGCCATTGGGCGAGGTCATTTGAGGGTTTGGTGTGTGGTGTCATGATGACACCCAAATTTCCCTGTCCTTTTCAGCTGACCCAGACCCGGCAAACTAAACTTGCAATGTAAAAGGCATCTGCTGGAACCAGAGAGGGAACATTCATGCAAAGACTAGTCATTAGTAGGGGTGTAGCTAGGGTGCAATTTTATATAATTCATTATATAGGGGGCACAAATTAACTGGTTATGGGGTGGGGGTTTAAAGACAGTATTCCTTTTAGCAATAACTTAATTAAGAACAGTTAGTCAAATAGCAGTCATAACAATCTCAGAACCATATTTGCAGCTTTTCCAAGATAGAATAAATATTGCTTTATATCCTAAATTCCTACCTAAGATAGTATAAGTAAGACAGTTGTGAGAATGTGGCCCTTTTTACATAGGCCTCTCCCACCCATGAATACGTAGATTTCTGAGTGTTCATGGGTGAGGGAGACCCATGTGAATGACGCAGCACACGCGCCCACAGTGACTGGGGGTGCCTGCGTAACACGCATCCCCACTCACCCCCATCTCTTCCCCTTGCACGGAGTAACCGGGGGAAATGGCGGTTGCTCCATGGGTGCAGATGGAGGGGGGGGAGTGGGGGTGCGTGTGCAGCTGTGTGCACATCCCACCCATGCACCGGCATGCCCATGGATTCCCCACCCGGCGGAGCCGTGTAAAAATGGCCTGTGAGGGGAACTTGAAGAAGAACAGAAGGTTGCTGTCTTGTAAACAAGGTTCTTCGAGATGGCTACGAACATTCTCACCACACCCACCCTCCAGCCCCGTATGGACTATTCCTAGAAAGGGTTGGAAGGAACTGTCATTCTGGGAGGGAGAGTGCTTTTTATACTAGAGGAGCTCGAGACCATCACATGGTTATTATTTGGATATGGTGAGTATGCCATGCACAACCCAGTTGTGAGAATGTTAGGAGCCATCTAGAAGAACCTTCTTTACAAAGCAACAACCTTCTGATTACTCACATGGGGAGGAGTTGTTTGTTTACAAACAGCTTTATCTCCCAGTCCGATCAGATCCTATTGCAGGCAGAGAGAGAGGAGGGGGAACCCAGCAGTGCACATGCAAACACAGAGCAAGCAAAGCAAACCATCTCAAGCCAACAATATTATGTTAAGTCTTTAGCACACCACAAAAGCAGCAGCATGAAGTTCCACTTGTTCCCCAGAACATGCTATGCACTTCTGTTGCAAACTAAACTTATCAGACAGGGAACAAACATGGATTCATGCAAAGACTAGTGAACCAATATGTGGCATGGTGGCCTTCTTGCAGAAGAAAAGCCTTGAAGCTGGTAATGAAAAAGGGACCATTTTAAATGAAGTGAACATTCCAGCAAAGATTAGAAACCCTTCCATCCCATCCATCCACCTAAAAAACAACACACACCCCCAAACAAACAGAAAGCAGACAATTAGGGTGACAGGGTCTCACACAGGGTGAAAAACTAAGACAGCAAGTGCAAAGAAAATATTTGAAAGCATAGGAATCGAGGCAACACAGCCCTTCCAACTGGGCTCACAAAATTAGTAATTACCCCTGCCTGTAATGCATGGGGGTGGGGAGGTATTGAAGAGGACAAAAGAAAGCACAAGCAAACAAACAGTGTATAGGAGATCAGGGCAGGGAATTTGTATTTTCAAAACTTACCAGGTTTCTGAAAGGATGAGACCTCCTGATCACTCTAGTCTGACTCTGATAACCACTTTCTGTTGTTCTTCCCTCCAAACAAGGAGGCCAGGGACTTCAAACAAGTCCCCGGCATCTCCCTTCTTGTAAAAAAAAAGAAAAAAAGGGGGGGGAACTCTCTATCTCGCCGCCCCCCCCTCTCTAGTGAACCTAGAGGAAGGAGCAAGGAAGAGTGAGCTCTTTTCCTACCTCCTCCCACTCTGGTAGAGGAGGAGCCAGAGGGAGAAAAAGGAGCTATGGGCGGCCAGAGCATTTTGAAAAGACGCCCTGACACGCCCTCTAGGCCTTGCTGATTGGCTGGGTTTCTCCATAGGAACCCAGCCAAAGAGCACATGGCACCTCCCCCACTCCCTCCCCAATCCCTCAGAAAGCAGTGCGTTTCTGTGCCGATGCCCAGCGCATGCTTTCTGAGGGCTTGGGAGACATTCTCTAAGTCCCTGCCTCCCTTTAGCTCTCTGGCCAATGAGTGGAAAGCTAGAGGGAGGGGGGAGCAGCAGCAGGAGGAGGATGTTTGTCCCCTCCCCCTCCTCCCTTTGCAGAGTTCTTTCCCTTCAGGGTTTGTTTACATATGACTCATCCCTCTCTAGGAGGAGAGTTAAAATGTAAACAAAGCCTTGAGACAAGCAGGGAAACTGACAGCACTGCCACTGGATCAGTTGAGGAGCAGCTTCTGGTTCCCCAGCAAACATGGGGGGACCCCTGAGGGGCTTGGGGGGCATCTGCCCCAACACCCTGGGGGAGTGGCCGCCACTGGTTGTAACCCTCCCCAAGCCGCTGTGGCAGGAGGGGGTGGCTAAGAAATCCAAGTTAAATAATAATAATAACATTCTATTAAATTTCCGAGCATTTAATTCTGGCAAATTTTCCAGCAAATGCGTTCCTGACCGTATACAGTTCAGTTCAATTCTGTGGGAGAAGGTGTTGCACTTAATTCACAGTAGAGGTGTGTACCAGGGGCCCTTTTCATTATTTAAATCAGTCGTTTTCATTTTCTTAAATATCAAATTGTCGTTTTCATTTTTGCTTTTGTTTTCGTTTTCCATTGGTTTCAATGGAAAACACATTTTCAGCTGTACCTTTTCTGTTTTTCACTATATATGGCTGGAACCTAGCGTTATTATACCTCCAATGGAATTCATTATATGTACCAAATTTCAAAAAGATTGGATAAAGGAATCCACTTTTATAAGCTGTTGAATTATTTTATTTTGCAAAGATCTTCATATACATTCTTAGCTGTAACTTCTTTGCCTCACATTTAATGTAGATGACACTTGGCAAGTTTATACCCCTTCCCATATGTACTATCTCTGCCAACTTTCAGAAGGATTGGATAAAGGGTCCTTGTGGTATAAGTAATTAATTTACAAATGTATGCCTGACTGTAACATCTTTATAGTCCAACCATTGTACATGAAATTTGGAAGGGTCTTTATCACACTTTCACAATCATCTCTGCCAAATATCACAAAGATGTGATAAAGGGTCCCTTATATGCCTGAACAGCATATGCAGAGAAGGAGCTCATGCCAGGGATTCTCTTACGTGTCGCTGTGGTATAAGATCGGTTTGTGATGCCAATTGGCCAGTAGCAGTGTCAACCAAATATCCTCATTCTGTGCTGTGACCATCCCAACATCTCTCCACCACTTGTTACTGAGAAGTCAGAAGCATCTGTGTAGGAAAGAGTCAATAGAGATTCTCTTATGTCCTCTGTCACGGTGCTGTAGGATGTGATTGTGATGATAACTGGCCAGCCTGGATGTCTCCTGATTGCTGGGATACTATCCCCAAAGTCCCAGTTATGTCCATTCTATGCCCGCCTGAGAGCTGCCCCCTGTGCCCGCCTCAAAGCCACTACTGATTTGTCCTGTAAAGCTGGAAGCATGCAGTAATTGACCACTGAATGTGTCTGTCAGTCTTTTGGGTTGCTCCACATCCTCCCTCCTACAGCCTCTCTCCCCCTGCCATGCCAGATGCCTGCCTCTGACCAGCACTATATGCGCTACTATTTATGTGAATAATGGTCTTCAAGGGGACAACATCAATTGCTTATAAAATTGGGTCCCTTATCAAATTGTCCTGTAGTTTGGCAGAGATGACAAGGAAGGTATGTCATGCTGCCAAATGTCTTGTAAACAGGATGGAATATACAAATGCTACATCTGGAAATGTATTTTCAAGTTAATGTCTTATACCATCAGGACCCATCATCTTTCTGAAACTTGGCAGGAGTGTTAAGCATGTGGAGGGATATAATATCCACAGTATTCATGCAAATTAGATGTAAGTTTAAAAAGTTGTAGCCGTGAATGTGTATGGAGCGTTTCTTAAAAGTACAACGTTCAGTTGCTTCTACAATCGGTTTCCTTTATCTAATCGTTTTGTAAATTGGAACACCTAGTGCCCTCCATTGGGGGTACAATCTCCCCAAGTTTCATCAGAAATGAATAAGAAACCAAAAGTTATAACTGGAAATACTTTTTTCAGTTTTTCCCCTTTATTTGAAAAACAAAATGCCGTTTTCATTTCTATTTTCATTATTATTATTTGTCGTTTTTGTTATTGTAATAACAATAATGAAAATGACAATTTTCATTATCATTATTGTAATAACGAAAACGACATGCACACTCCTAACACAGACAAAGCCAAAGGTTATTTTTAGTGATGTAGTAGATAAAATCAGTTTACTATTGCACGGAATAACATTATGGAAACATGATTCACAATTGAGACTAATCACACATGTGACTGCTAAAGTGTTGGAGGTTGTCGCCATGCTGTTAGTGACATAATAAAATGGCATAATGGAAGAGCTGGTTTAAATGACATGAGAAGTTTATGATAAGCCATGCTTTGGGAATCCCTCACTCTTCTCTCTCCCACATCTGTTCACATTCCTCCTACCCAAAGACCTGTGATCAAGACCCCAATTCTCTTGCAGATTTTCTACATAAATTCCACGGGAGTGTGTGGGCTTCTGGGCCCGATTCTGCACACACACACCATCGGCCAACCAACCCGTCTGGCCCAATAACCCATCTCCTCCATCCCATCCTCCCTCTGAGGCTGAGTTGGGTGATAAAGAGTGCTTGTGGAGAGGGTTCGGAGGGTTGACTCCCCTCCCAGTTACTCACCTGGCCGGCAGTGGAGCCAGCTGCAGCAGTGGAGCTCGAGCCCAGTGCATGGAGGCTTCCTCTGCAGGCACAGGCCTGCCATGTTAGTAGGTTGCGCCTGCAGGGAGAGACTCCCTACACCAAGCTCGAGCTCCACTGCTGCATCTGGCTTCACCACTGGCCAGGTCGGATGAGCTCCCCCTATCCACGCAGCACAGTGTGCCAGCAACACAGGTGGAGGGGCTTGTGGAGAGGGTTCGGAGGGCTGGGAGGGGCACGAGGAAGGAACAGGACAGTACCCCCAGCAGCACCCCCAGAAGCAGTAGTCTTAGCAACAGCATGAGTGACCTTTTTACACAAGACAGACCTATGCATGTACATGCAGATCCACTGTGTGTGCATGCATGGGTGCCGCCCCTGTGACCGCTGCAATGGGTGTGTGGACGTGTGTGTGCGTTCTTGCAACCCACCCATCTCCACCCATCACCCACACATGGTGCAACCAGTGAGAAGGCAGGTTGCTCCGTGCATGTGGATGGGTGGAGATGGGTGTGCACCCATCTGCACCCTCCCGCCACCCATCACCCCCTTAGTGGACTCCACCCACCGCACAACGATCACCCCCGCCGCCTGTTTAAAAAGGGCCAGTGTCTGTCTGTTAATTGTATGGCTCGTGCCAGCGCTGAGGGCTAATGCCAGCACTAATTAACTAGAGAATCATGCCATAAATAATGCTTGCCACTGATTAGTGATTTATACATTAGAAAAAACCCTTTCAGTCCCTAATTCTTTGGAATATTGTTGAGCAAGATGGCTTGGATTTATCTGGTATTTTGCTTTGTTTGGTGAGATTTGGCCCATGATCCACTAACCACTTACTCCAGAACAACTCCAGAGTAAATGGTTTGTGGATTGCAACCTTGGTGTTTCAAAGGTTTGGTTATTCAGTGATATTTTTTTGTTAACAGAATTAAAATCCTGAAACACCTTGAACTGATTTTTAATACAAACAAGAGCAGTATTCGGTTTTAAATGATTGCTCTTATCATTTCAGGACCAAATGGAATTGAAACTGTAATAGGTATTGATTTCTATATTAGCGTTCTTGCTCCTTGTGTTACATTTCTGCTGCCATCTGCTAAAACAGGGATGGCATTTTTCACTTTATTGACTGGACAATCAGTAGGAATACTGTATGCCTTCGCTCTCTGAATCTTCAGGATGGCCATAAGCTTACAGTGGAGAGGAAGATTCAGAACATTTTAGTTCTTTCAGCTTAAGAGTAATGCATATCAGGTATCACAAAACAATAAAGAGCAATCTGGGGTGAAAAATGAAAGTGTTTCCGAACATAACATTTCTTATTAAATGAAGGTTAAAGAGAACCTGTGTAATCTAATGTATAAGGCACTGGCTTTAAACCTGGGATACCAGGACTGAAATCTTGTTTTAGCCATACATCGGGCAGCTGGTTCTCTCTCAGTCTCAGTTCCCCATCTGTAAAATGGCAATGATAATAATGACCTACCTCAAAAGGCTGTTGTGAAGGTGAACTAGATAAGGATTGTAAAGCACTTTGAATAATAGAAGGGTTATATAAAAGAGAAAGAATTATTTTAATCTCACTAACAATGGTGAAAGATCTCAAGCTTCTACAGAGCATCACTGATTTTCTTGTTCAAATATTCTGTTTTTATACTCCAGGAGTGAAGAACTTTTATCAGTGGGATTCTCCAAAGTATTTATAATTGGCTAAGCCAAAACAAATATACACAGAGAACAACAAATTCAACTAATTCAGTATATTTGAATCCATTTTAATGAAGTAGATACAAAGCGGTATTCAGTTCCCATATTGGGCTCAATTCCATGGCCTGTGGATCTCCGTGTGCACGCATGTATGTGCAACAGCCATCAAAAAAGCAAACAGGATATTAGGAATTATTCATAAAGGGATAGAGAATTAAACTGAAAATATCATAATGCCTCTATATAAGTCTATGGTGCGACCGCACTTTGAATACTGTGTGCAGTTCTGGTCGCTCCATCTCAAAAACGATATTGTTGAAATAGAAAAGGTACAGAGAAGGGCAACAAAAAGGATAAGGGGTATGGAACGGCCCCATATGAAGAGAGGCTGGATAGGTTGGGACTCTTCAGCTTGGAGAAGAGACAATTGAGAAGGGATATGATAGAAGTTAATAAAATCATGAGTGGTGTGAAATATGTTAATAGGGAATGGTTATTTACCCTCTCAAATAGTACTAGAAGTAGGGAACACACCATGAAACTAATAGGTAGTGGATTTAAAACAAATAAAAGAAAGTATTTTTTCAAATTGTGGAATTTGTTGTCAGAGCATGTGGTAAAGACCAGTAGTATAATTGGGTAATATAAGAAAGGACTGGACAAGTTTCTGGAGGATAGGTCCATTAGCAGCTATTAGCCAGGTTGGTTTGGGGAATATAACCTCTTACTCTCAGGAGCTGGGAGTGAACAGCAGGGAATGGATTGCTCCATAATGACCTGTTGGGTACTTCAAGCAACCGATTTGGCCACTGTCGGAGACGGGATGCTGGGCTTGATGGACCATTGGTGTGACCCAGTATGACACTTCTTATGTTTCCACGCAGCACAGTGTGCCAGCAATGGAGATGTGCGCGGGATCTGCGGACCATAAGATGAGGCCTGCTATCTGCATTTTCAAATATTTGTTCTGGTATCTTGATTACTTTGGAATTTTGATTAGTTCATTATTTTGGTATAAAGTACTTTATTCATTTTGGGGGGATTTTTTAAAGTGAGTGTGATTGGTCCAAAATGGAGCAACCACAATCACATTCAAAAATTCAAATAACGTTGCCAAATAGTACTACCAATGAGAACAAGATAGTAAGTAACTGAAATATTGAACACGAAGAAACCAAATATATTAATATGCCAATTTTGCAATGCTGACAAACACAAATTCTGATATTCGTTTGTGTGGATGAATATGTTAATTATCTTTACAAATACAAAATGTCATATTCATGCCATTAGCCTAAATCTGCTCCCAGTGAAGTTAATAGACATGTTCTGCTCCTTTGGTTTAGAGTCAGGCCAAAGCTAAACGCTGTTGAAACCACACTCCACATCTGCTTTGTTCTTGGTGTCTGTTCTGTCATTAAAGCCTGTCTTCCTGTAATGGCCATTTTCAGTATGCACTCTTCATACTTCTCAACCTCTGAATTCTGGAATGAGGGACAGCAACTCTCAAAATATGGGGCATGCTTTGCATATAATTTGCATGTGTATGTATGTGTATATATATATATATATATACACAAATTTATATATATTTGTGTGTGTATATATATATGTATATATATATATATATATATATATATATATATATATATATATATATACACAATTTGTGTATATATATTTGTGTGTATATATACACAAATTTGCATATATAATGTAAATTTAAAGTACTATATTATCTAAATATGAGGCTGAGCTTAAAAAAAACAATATTAAAAAGTGAAAGGACTTGCATATCCATACAACAACCTAATTCATAAGCCAGACTTAAACCCTCATCATGACAGCCTTTATGTCCAACCTCTATCACAGCACTTCCTTCAATTACTTGGCCTCTACATGCCAAGGAAGCTTTACAGTTTATACAGTCCTCCTTCCACTTTTCCTCCACTCACACCCCCCCACACCCCATCTTCTCTCTGACAGAGGGTATTTTCAGACGTTACGAGATCACGGTCAACCACGGACAATCCCCTGTGGTGGCGGATGGTCACGTAACGTCTGGTTGCTCACCGCCAGATGTTCACCACGGTGAACCACCGGCAGCGAGCAAAATAACCATGCTTTTGAGGATGGTCCGGGCACCATCTCTGAAAGCGTGGTTAATTGAACCACGGCCCGGAATCAGCGGACGGTAACGTCTGTTACCGCTGCCAATTCCGGGCCATGGCCCAGACCCCGGGACGGAATCGGGCACAGTGGCCGTCTCCACGAGGGTGGGGTGCTGGGGGAGCATGGGGAGGCGGGGCTGTGAGGCCGCATGTTGCGCCGCTCAGCCCCAACCCCTACCCAGATTCCCCGCCGGAATCAGCCGGCTCATCTGTTGACGGGCCGTTTTGATTCCGGCAGGGAATCAAAAGGTGATTTCGTACCAGGGCCAATAGGTGCCCCGTCACGTCTGAAATCACCTAGATAAATTGCTGTGTGGATTCTCTCATGGGCATATGTTAGCAATAGCCCAACAGAGAGGCTGGTCTAAATTGTTTTTTTTTTTTTTTTTTAAGGAAACAATGAAAGAAATCACAAGAGCAGCCCTTTACCCGGTCCAGGTTCCAAGTCTTGAGCTGCTGGTTTTTTAAAAGGAAATTATAGAAACTATAGTAGCTTCACTCAAAAGGGATATTTTTTTAAAAAATAAATAAATCCAAAGACTACACTAGGAGAATAGTCACTAGCAACAGAGCAATTAAGATGTCACAGAGGACAATAGAGAATCCCTTAACTACAGTACGTGAGGGGTTGCTTTGAGATTGACTGGGGAAACCTGGCTATTTCAGGCTGGAGAATTCAATTCAATGGGTGTTTTAAGCTGGATCTGGAGGTGGCCACGGCCACCCCTGGGTCTGCTCTGGCTACAGCATATTTACATGGAGGCAGTCACCATCGTGATCCACCATCTGCCCATGTGTGGCCCCCTCACTTGCACTATAGAGCTACGGGCAGATTGTCAGCCACTGTAGGCTGTGCCCACAGCTCTATGGTGGTTTCTGGAGCAACCCGCAGCCAGGAGTGGAGCTGAAGTGGCCATCCACCCTTTAAACAGACCGCTGCACCACACCACTGGCTGGTACTGGGTTCAGGCATCCCACTCCACTTGTGGTGCTCTGGGATGTTCCAGAGCACAGCAAGTGGAGCTGGCCAGGAGCAGCCAGGACACCTGAGAGGTATTGCAACCATAGTAGTGCTCTGCAGGAGGTGACCATAAAACAAAAGCAGATAGTTGTCTAGGTTCCAGACATAGGAGCAATCTCTGGCTGGCCTTAGTCTAGAAACCCCAAATGGGCCTTGTTTGCCATTTGACCCTTTCTGACATGGCCACGTGCCTTTCCTATTTGGCCATGTCCCTTATGGAGTGTGGTGGCATCATGACTTTTAGAAGGGGTTTGAAGAATCCTTTTGCCCCTCTTTTTCTGACATGGCTTTGACCATTACGAAGCATTGTGATGTCACAGTGTTCTGAAGAGGTGGAGCCATAGTGAAGCCCAAGGAGGTAAGTGCTACCTTACCCCTCTCTCCCAGTCCCCATGTGGTTACTGCAAGGGCACACTACACTCTTCTGAGTCCAATATTCTAACATAGACCACCCTGTCACTCTACGATATTATTAATGTGGGCCAATGAGATATGTGCCCTCCACAGTTTATGAGCCACAAAGAATGTATGAGTTTGTTACAGCCCATATATAAGGCTGAGATGAGAGCAAGTGTTCCCATTCCACAGGGAAATGCCAACCTGGGTCTTCTCTTAGTTTTTTGGTATTGAGTTATTTTAACTTTGGGATTTTTTGGTTGTTATTTTAGTGTATTTTATCTTGTATTTAAAATGTTTTTAGCCACCCCGAGATGCTTGTAGCAGGATGGGGTGGGATATAAATTTTAATAATAAATAAATAAATAAATAAATAAAATAAACAAAGCTTTTGGGAGTGCTTGCAAGTGTTCAGTGGTACTTCATCAGTCTCTGGTGGTTCTGCACTTCCACCATTGTTGATATCGGTGCCTGTGGGTTTTTCCCCTCATTTCCCATCAGTTTCATCACTTTCCGCATTTTAATCATTTTTCAGTACTTTCATACATTTTTTGTCATTTTTGTCACTTTTAGAGACTTTTACAACAGTTTTACAGCACTTTTTTGGCAATTTCCAGCACTTCCCTGGCACTTAGCCGGCACTTTTGCATCTTCACAGCCCCCAGGGGTGTACACAGGATGCACATGGAACTTGGGATCAGCCCTGTAGCAGCTATGTTAAACTCGGAAAAAAATAACAAATAGCAAAAACAGCAGAAAAGTCGGTAAGTTTCCGCATCATCAATGAAGGGAATTACCTGTTTCCAATGGAAACAACATTTGTTGTGATTTGTCATTTCAGGCCTACCCATATATACCATTTCAAAAGTCATTAGTCCACACATACAAGAAGAAACACATACCAATAACAGATGGAAATTATCAGTGGCATTCTAAATGTGGCATTTGGTGGATTCTTAAGAAGGTATCTTGAGAGAGAGAGAGAGAGAGAGAGAGATGTGTTTGTTAGAGATTTTACTAGGGCTAAAATGGTTTCTCCAGGTGGATTCCATCTCTAACACATCCACTTGGTCCAATCTGGGTCTGATGAAACACGGACTGGACTGGATCTAGTGCCCGTTCCACTGGAGACTGGTCCTAGAAGGTAGAGTTGCTGTGACTGTCACTGGCAGCAATTCAGCCTCCTCCTAGGAGTGTGGTGTCACTGGACCAAAGTCACTGGGCTGCCCGCCCAAAAGGAGTGGGCAGGGCAGAAAAAGCAGCCAGGATGGGGTAGGGGGTGGGCCAGAGCAGGGATGCACAGGAACATGGGAAGCCAGAGTGGGGGTACTGGGTTGAGAAAGGATGCTAAGGGAGTGGGACATGTACCCAGGGCCAGGAAAGGAATGGGGGGCGGGGGGGTGCACCATAGTGCATGGATCATGAGACTGAGTACAGGCTTTTCGGAGGGGTGGGGACTGTGATGGAGCTTTTCGGAGGGGTGGGGCTGTGAAAGTGGACATGGGCCCATCTTGGTAAGTAACTTTGCATAAGTAACTATTGCATAATTATGCACTTGAGGAAATTATGCAAATGTATATGGTTAACTTGCAGAATTTGGCTTCCCGGGCTGCAGGATTTAGGGGGAAATTTTGTAGCGAATATGGGCCCCTGATTTTTGTTTATCTTTCATAGGGCTGTAGCGGAATATCGCAGCGGTAGCTATTTCCGGCGGAAACAGTGTTTCCGCAATTAGTGGAATGGCATGGCAGAGGCTTTCATTCCGCGGTTTCATTCCGCGGTTCCGCGGTTCCGCTTATTTAATTCCGCAACTTAGTGGAATCGTGGAAACATGACATTTTCGCTATTTCCGCAATTCCGCCAGCGCCAAAATATCGCGGAATAGTGGTTTTCCGCGATTTCCGCGATTTTTCCGCGATTTTTCCGCAATTCCGCGATTTGCAGAATTCCGGCGGAATTAGCGGAATATCCGCAGAAATGTCGCGGTGTGGCGTGGGCAATTCCGAAATAGCGGAACGGAATCGCGGCGCGGTAAAAGCTGCTGCCGCATCAGCCCTAATCTTTCAGTGAAGCCACTATAGCCATTTGTATGATCGTGGAAGAAAGAAAACAGAAATATGTATGTGTTGCTTCTGAAAAACTGTGTAAATGCTGTTGAAACAGGTAAACTATGTTTACCATCCTGCTGCAGTCACAATTCTGAATGCCAGCTAACAGATTTCCTCTTGCTTCTTCAGTAAATTCATATCTGATAAATGTGTAAAAAGTACAGCATATTTCCAGCATATCTTTTTAAAATGTGAGATATGAACACATTTTGTGAGATGATTCTAGATAAAAGGTTATTATATTATGCATAATTAATAGTATATAATACATATGTAAGAGAAGGTGAATCAAAAGTTTCCATCTGATAAACATCATTATAACATAGGTTTTAGGTACAAGTATAAATTAAATATCATTGTAAAGATCATTGATGTTCTTTTTATGAGTGCAAGTATACATATATATAATGTTTCTGTGATGATACAAAATATATGCATAGAGAGCTAATTTTCAAGCACAGGCTAGTTAATTTAAATACCTTCTGCATTATGGCCCTTGTAAAATAAACACACTAACACTGATAAAATGGGTGTTACATTTTATTATACATGTTGCAGGGCACCCATAGAGCACACCTGCAGCCCTGCAACATGTATAATAAATGCAACACCCATTTTATCAGTGTTAGCGTGTCTGTGTGAAAAGGGCCTATATTAAGTAAATCTCTATAAAACTCTATAAATGTAAAATCTTATTAGAGGACTTCTCTTGATATCTAGGTTTCTTTTGACAAATGCCTGAAAATTCAATTTACATCCAGCTTATTATAATGTATTGTTTAGGGGTTAAAAGAGTAATATTTCTTATTTGTGCAATGACTAATAATTATTTATTAAATGAAAAATTTGCTGTGCGTTATACCATGTATAGACAGGTTGCCTGATATTTTTCATGAAACATGGACATTGTTTTGGTGCATTTTGAAAGCAGATAACATCTATCTACAGCAATGAGGGTTCAAAAATATTTCCCACAGGTGAGGTGGGAATTTTTAAAGCTAAACCAACCTTTCTATATATTTCAGGCGATGATTAGGTTGATATTTTCAAACTTGGTTGTCCAAAGTTGCCTAAATTGGTGGGGTGGGGAAATTGGGGAATTGGAAGGTGGGATTAGGGTTGGGTTTTTAAAAAAAAATTTAAAAGTGATGTTGGTTTTAATGTATTTTACTGTTTTATCATGTTGTTAGCCACCCCGAGATGCCATGGGCATGAGGGGGTGGCATACAAATGTCATAAAATAAAATAAATAATAAATCCTTTGGAAGCATACCCAAGGAAGTGATTTGGTTTCCAGAAGAGCTTAAGCCCCACAATTTGTTCAGCATCCAAGAGATTCAAATACTGCAGTGAAGCAGAATGGCACAAGAGACTCTCTCCTGTGCACCAATCCACAATGAAGGGTGTGTCACCATTATTCCCCCTGTTTTCAAACCTATGCTTCTCACTGTCTACTCTCTCCCTTTCTTTGTTCCAATCAATGGTCCCCTTTCTCAGCTCTTCCTCCTGACCATGCAAGCTCCTTCTCTGTAGCAACCGAGCTTCCCAACTCCCCACTCCCAAAAATAGTATCCTCAATGGGTGTTTTCGGATGGACAAGGAGCCCGCTGGAGCCCGTAGCTGCTCCAGGGGCCCACCCCCATAGCCGCTAGTTTCCAGCTCTGCCTGGGGCCACATCAGACAGACTGGCAGTGTCCCAGGCTGTGGGCCGCCCATGCAATGCCCCTACCCCCACCATCGTGATTTCATGGGGCTGAATGCAGCAGCAGAAGAACAGGCACAGAACAGGCACAGAGGTGCCCTGTGGGTTCCCCCAACAGATGGACAGCAGCGCACTGCGTTTGGCCTCTGCCCCAAGTTTGGCTGGCCTGTTCTGTGCTCCAGGATCTTGTGGAGTGCACCGTGTTGCCCACTCCAGATTGCACATCTGGCAGCAGGCGCCCTTCAAACAGACCAGTAAACCCAGGTTTGACAGGGTAATCCCTGTGCACCCCCAGGGCTGCTATCCATCTGTTCACACCAGCGGTTCTCAAAGTAGGAGGTGGGCTTCCCTGGAGGGGGTGCGGGATGCTTTTCAGGGGGGTACAAGACAGTCCCCAAGCCCCACTCCTCAGTTGCCAGCTTCTCCGCCCTTGCCAGTGCTATACTATGCTACTTTTATGCTAATTTCATGCTAATGTTATGCTAATTACAGAAGGGAACCCCAGTCCTTTTTTCATAGCATTTTGGGAGGGGGGGCTTATTATGACAAAGTTTGAGAATCCCTGGTTTACATCAAATATGTCTACCCCTACCAAACTGGCTGTCAACTTCCTACAGTGTAGTTGATGCACACCCTCTCATTCTAAACTTATTTTTTTCTGGGTTTTAGGGATGGGCAAACAGATTGTGGTTCGGGTTCGGCTGTTCAGTTCGATCCTGTTCGGTTCGGCCGTTCGGTTCGGTCCTGTTCGGTTCGGGCATTTGGAAAAAGTCTCTCCGTGCGAGGAATGATGGCCCCAGACCCATGAAGGTGGGTCCTGAGACTAGAGTGGAAGCTTCTAGATATTGGCCACAGCCCTCCCTGCCAGTAACTCGGCCCCAGAACCCTGGTGGCAGGTCCTGGGTCTGGAGTAGCTGTTTCTTGATGCTTTGGAAAATTGGCTCTGTGTGCAAGGAATGATGACCCCAGACCCATGACGATGAGCCCAAGGTGGCAGCTTCTAGGTATTGGCCACAGCCCTCCCTGCCTGTAACGTGGCCCCAGAACCCTGGCGGCAGGTCCTGGGACTGGAGTAGCTGTTTCTTGATGCTTTGGAAAATCGGCTCTCTGTGCAAGGAATGATGACCCCAGACCCATGACGCTGGGTCCTGGGGCTAGAGTGGCAGCTTCTGGATATTGGCCACAGCCCTCCCTGCCTGTAACTTGGCCCCAGAACCCTGGCGGCGGGTCCTGGGGCTGGAGTGGCTGTTTCTTGATGCTTTGGAAAATCGGCTCTCTGTGCGAGGAATGATGGCCCCAGACCCATGACGGTGGGTCCTGGGGTTAGAGTGGCACTTTCTAGATACATATTGGCCACAGCCCTCCCTGCCTGTAACTTGGCCCCAGAACCCCGACGGCAGGTCCTGGGGCTGGAGTGGCTGTTTCTTTGTGCGTTGGAATGACATCGCCTCTGTGCGAGGAATGATGGCCCCAGACCCATGACGGTGGGTCCTGGGGCTAGAGCGGCAGCTTCTAGATATATATTGGCCACAGCCCTCCCTGCCAGTAATGTAGGCCCCAGATCCCTGACGGGTCCTAGGGCTGGAGTGACTGTTTCTTTTTTTAATATATATTTATCTCTACACTAAATCTAACTGCTATTAACTATTCTAAAACCTATTTATCTAAATGGAATATCATAATAATTAACTACAAAGGCCTTGTCCTACAAACGCACGGAATCTCTATCTATCTCTATAACTAAGCTAACTACTATGTATATCTATCTAGTAACTGTCTATCTAATAACTATCTATCTCTATATACAATATTACATGGGGAAACACAAAGAACACAAGGAGGGGTACAAAACTGAAATGAAAATCAATCTAATTATATTCCTACTCTAAATAAATCCAAAACTTAAAACAGGGCAAGGGAATCAGGGATGGAATATGAGGGAGAAGGAAAAGGATTCAATGGAGGGGGGAGGGGGGAAGGAAGATTGAACACAGGGAACACAGGGAGGGGTAAAAATAACACCTAAATCTATCTAATATAATATACGTAAATGATAATATGGGGTTGGATGGGTGAAATAGGAGGAGGATGGCAATGGATTAGGAATAGGAAGGAACAAAAACTGCTGGGAGAGGGAGCCTTCTGAAACGCCTGCTTTTCAGGAACAGTGACCAGCTTAGAAGGTGTTGGGAAGGGGGGAGGCAATCAGTTTTGTTTCTTGCTGCGCCCACCTCACCGCAAGCCCCATTGGCTCTATGCAGCCTAGCCCGTGGCCAATTGCAGACTGCGAAGCCAGTGGTCTGAGGCGAAAAGGGATGGTGATTGGGCAGGCTGGCTGCTACTCCAAGCCTCTTCACCCCTGGTGCCTGGAAGTCTGCTCCTCAGCTGACTCCCCCCCATCACGTTTTGCCTTCCAGTGACACGTTTTTGCCACCCGAACTCACCTGAACACCATCCGAACTGACCAAACTGTTCGGTCATTTCGACGTTCGGAATTGAGTTCGGTTCGGTCAGTTCATGTTTGGATTCGGGTTCTGTCATCCGAGCAAGCCGAGTTCGGGTCGAACTCCAAACTTCCGAACCGCATTCGCCCATCCCTACTGGGTTTTATATTGTGTGTTACAGCTCCACCCAAACTTTTAGGCTGTATGTCTTCTAGCCCACTGCAGCCTCTCTGATGTCCCCAGCCCTTTCTCCCAGCACCTCCCAACTCTCACTAGAACTGCCATCCCTATCCTGTTGGCTCCATCTGACCTTAACCTCACTCCAACTCCATAAAGCAAAAATAGTCAGTTACATATTTTAGTAAGCAAACAAATAGGTCATATAAGATGTGAACTGTGGTCCTCCATATTATGACCTTGAGCTATTAAACTTAGGTCCATTTCACACGAGACCCCCCACCTCCCGTGCTCACGTGTGGGAATGGGTGGAGGGCATCTGTGTGACTGCCACGGTGGGTGGGGGGGTGCGTGTGCACTCCCACATTCCACCCATTTCCACCCACCTTCACCCATCACCCATGCATGGAGCCATTGGCTAAAACAGCAATGGCTCTATGCATGGAGATCGGTGGAGGTGGGTGGAGATGGGTGTGCGTCCATGTAACGGCCACCCATGTGCCGCACACCCACCATGGTGCACACCCATCCCCCCCACACACATACACACACTGCGGGCCGTGTGAAAAGGGCCTTAGATGCACTCTCTCTGGTTTCAAATTTGTATATAAATTTTGCACTGAGGGATTTTACTCGAGTTTAACATTCTCAAGGCTTGGTCTTGCATGCCAGCAGAAGTTCTTCTTTCGGAGCATGCCACTGGGGTTAAGACAAGAAAATTAGAAGTTTGAACCAATGTTTGTATAATTCCTGATGAATTGTACAAAGCCGGTGTGTCTATCAGAAAGCCGTCATTTCAGTAAGACAAAATGCTGGGAGCAAACCCTTTTTGGTGAGGAATTCCACATCAAGAAGAATGCAATTAATCTTCACTAAGCCATTCTAACAAGTATTTTACCACAACGAGACAAACACAAGATAGTCATTTTAGAAAATCCTGAGACAAGGACAGTGCTATGAATTCAAGATAACTATTGCTTATCTGAAAGCTTCTAAAGTAACTGAAGATTAGTTCACTCTGAGGAGTGTAGCTAAATGCAGAATGGATTTAGACTGAAGGTAACAGATACAAAAATTATGTTGGGTGTTTTCAGCAGATTCCTATAAAATGAGGTTACATTTCTATTTTAATTTAGGTGATATAAATAAGTAACAATAATTCAACTGTCTCCCAAGCTAGAGGGATGCTTCACAGCGGAAACTGTTAGCAGGGCATGTTTCCAAAAACAGCCTCTTGAGTCAGTCACTTGTGTATTCTGGAATACACCTGGATCTGGAACACCTGGAATACACCCCCACGCCTGGAACACTCCCCCACCTCCGTCTCCCAGATTGTAAGCCCTATGGCAGAGACCGTGTCTATTCCGTTACTTTGTAAAGTGCCAGGTACATTGCTGGTGCTTTATAAATGCTTGCTAATAATAATAACAATTCATTGTGTCAGCATTATGAGTGAACTCTGGATGGTTGCTTCCTGAGTCACTCCAGACTGGCAAACTAAGGTGATATGTTTCAGTTGCTATTTTTGGATCATGGGCCTGTGACACTTCACAAAGAAAAAATGGAATGTCAGACTTAGCAACAGAGGTATTGAACTGCCACCAGCCTGAAGTTACTGCTGAGGTGAGAGCAAGTGTTCCTATACTGTCAGGTAATACCTACTTTTTGGGAGGGCTTGTGAGTGATGGTATTTCCTCACTGTTCATTGATTCAGTACTTCCGCTATTGTCAAGATCAACACATGCCAATTTCCATCATTCTCCATCAATTTCCATCATTTCCATCAATTTATGGCACTTTCTGACAATGTACAGAAACTTCCATCACTTTTAGTCAATTTTTCGTCACTTAGCCGTATATAAACCATAGTATTCGTTAATTTTGTGTTAGGGCAGTATGCAGACAGATTTAGTGAAGTGTTTGGGAATTGGGATGTGGGGAATTAGGGGGAGCATGATGGATCTGGGGTGCGGGGAGGTCTGAAGTACCAAACAATTGTGATTCCTCAATGGGAATTAGCAAAGAATAGCAAAAAGCTGGTAAGTTTCATCATCGCGCAAGTGAAGGCAAATGGAAACAGCATTTGCTGCAATTTTTTGTTTCAGGCTGCCACTCTCTATGTCAGGGAGGGACACTGACCAAACGTACCTGTGGCCAAAGAGCCGTCCCACTCCCCGAAGGCCCTAGGCAGGTGGGGCACAACAGACAGACAGCCACGCCCCCAGCACCCCACTCCCCATAATAACAGGAAGCCATTGCAACCAGCCATGGTGGCCCCCGTCCCATGGCAAGTATGGTAGGCCTGAACAGACACATTGGCCCACTATGGCCCATGTTGGCCCACATGAGCAGGGCTGATGCGGCAGCAGCTTTTACCGCGCCGCGATTCCGTTCCGCCATTTCGGAACTGCCCGCGCCACACCGCGACTTTTCTGCGGATATTCCGCTAATTCCGCCGGAATTCTGCAAATCGCGGAATTGCGGAAAAATCGTGGGGAAATTGCGGAAATTGCGGAAAACCGCTATTCCGCTATTTTTTGGCGCTGGCGGAATTGCGGAAATCGCGAAAATGTCATGTTTCCACGATTCCACTAAGTTGCGGAATTAAATAAGCGGAACCGCGGAA
>QEPC01010495.1:1735095-1758700 GCA_003113815.1 Sphenodon punctatus
CCTCTCACGGGGAGACCGAGCCACCCCCTCCCCCCCAACCCTCCCGGTCCTTGTGCCCGGAATGCTATAGGCAGCCAGTGCAGACTTCGGAGCACTGCTGTAATGTGCTCTCGGAAACCTGTCCCCAAAAGGATGCAAGCCGCCACATTCTGCACCAGCTGCAGCTTCTGAGCATGCATCAAGGGCAGCCCCACGCAGAGCACATTGCAGTAATCTAGCCTCGAGGTGATGAAAGTATGGATGACGGTGGCCAGATCCAAATGAGAAAGAAAAGACCACAGCCTCCTCTCCAGATGGAGTTAGTGAAAAGTGCTCCTGGCCACCACCAGCACCTGACAATCCAAACACAGTGAGCGGTCCAGAAGCACTGCAAGGTTGTGGACCTGATTGACCAGAGGAGGCTGGACTCAATCAATAACAGGAGTCCAAATCTCCTCCAGGTCACAAGGCCAACCAACCATCATCACCTCAGTCTTGTCTGGATTCAGCCTTAGTTGACTCATCATCATCCAATCCCCAACAGCAGCCAGGCATTGGGTAATCACAAAGACTGCAGGGCCTGGGTTGGATGAAAAGGAGAGACACAGCTGAGTGTCATGAACATATTGATACCCCAAACCTCCGAATGACCTCACCCTGACCCCGCAGCCTCATATACACATTGGACAAGAGAGGAGACAGAATAGAACCCTGTGGGACTCCACAGGGGAAATCCCAAGAGGATGATGAGCAATCACCCATCAGCACTCTCTGGGATCTCCGCAACAGGAAGGAGAAGAACCACTCAAGAACAGTTCCACGCACCCCTGCCAGGTCCCACAATTGTGTCAACAACAACACCTCATGATCAACTGTTTCGGAGGCTGCTGAAAGATCTAACAGGATCAACAGGGTAGAATTTCCCTTGTCAATCTCCAGGCGCAGGTCATCAACCAAGGCCACAAGCACAGTCTGTACCATACCCAGGATGAAAGCCCGACTGAAATGGGTCCAGGAATCTGATGACATTGAGATGCGCCTAGAGCTGTCAGGTAACCACCCGTTCAAGAACCTTCCCTAAAAAGGGAAGGTTAGGGACAGGTCAATAGCTGGCTGGGGAGTCAACATCCAAAGATGGCTTCTTAAGCAGGAGCCAGACAACCGCAGTTTTAAAGGCATCCGACACCCTACCCTCCTGAAGGGAGATGACTCCAGCCAGCAACAGTCCCAACATCTCCCTGCTGGGTTTCAGCAGCTAGGATGGGCAAGGATCTAATTCACAACTGGTTGCTTTCATCACTCCAAGTACTTCCCCAGCATTGGTGAGTGAAACCAATTGAAACTGATAAACAGGGCAAGACTGAGCTTCTATAACGCCAAACTCTGATTCTGCAGAAAAAGTGGCAGCACCCAAGTTGTGGTGGATACGAGTGACTTTGTTTGTAAAGTAATTAATAAAAATGTCACAGCATGCATTCGATGACTTCATTTCTGGGCAGAGGCAGACCAGATTAACCAGACCACTCACCACCCAAAACAGCCTCACTGGATGAAACTTTGCAAATGCTATAACAGTGGAGAAGAAAACTTTCTTCACTGCCATCACAGCCATGGCATAGTCCTTTTCATGCAATGTTTGGAGCAATCATAGAGAGAACTTACTTGTGTATTTCAAAGCCTTCCAAGGGGAAGGAGTTTGACAATAGGAACACAGCTACTTGGATCCAATGGCTTAATGCCTCATGTAGAGCCAGGTTTGCTTCAGGCTGTGAATATTTTTGCTACCCTAAGGTTGCTGCAGCATCAATCAAAAAATTGGCCTGATGTGTTTGAAAAGAGGGGCGTGCAACCCCCCCCTTCCCCCTCCTTCACATTGTCCATTTAGTCTAATGCTATAATCAGGGACATCCATCCTTGAACATCCAGCAATACCCCTGAAGCTCCTGTACTGGTGTCTGAGTGCTTCAGTTGGTGCCTTCTCCTAGGGGCGTAACTAGCTTGGGATGGACCCAGGGACAAGAAATGTCCATGGACACCCCTGCCTCTTTTTTCCTGCCAGTGATGAAGCTGCTGGCCGGCCTAGGAGCGCCTCCCAGCTCAGCCATCCTAGGGCCATTCTAGGGCTGCTGATGCTTGGGACTTACTTGCTCTCTGCAGAGTCTGCGGCATGCTGCTGGTAGCCTGCTGCTGGGCCCATCTGTCTTCTGGGCCGGCGGCAAGTTGGTCCCACTGGCCAAGTGCAGCCAGCAGCAGCAGAACCATTGCTGCCCCAGCCCACTTGACTAACCCTAGAGGCCGGAGGCTGATCAGGCAGGCTGGGGCAGGCTGGGCCAGCTCAATGCGGGGAGCACTGGAGTGGGAAGGTGTCCGGTGGCGGTTCTACTCAGTTACCGAGAGGAGCTGCTGCCGAGCACCTTCCCGCTCGGGCTGGGCCTCCCTAGAGCCAGCCCTGCCTGGACCAGGTCTGGACTGGTGGGGAGGACTCTTCCTCCATGACGCGGCGCTGTGAGGGGGGGGGAGGTGAGCCAAGCTGCAAGGCTTGTGAGTGTGACCTGGTCTGACACAGACTGCTGCATGGGGCCCCTCCCTGCCCATAGTTGCAACGCAGGCAGGGGTGTGTGGGAAGGAGCCCACGCAGCAGTTGGAAGGGCCCCCAGCCAGCTCAAGTAGCAATTTAAAAGAAAAAGAAATGGGGGGGGGGGAGTAGCTTAGCTACCTTGGATATTGGGCCCCCAGCCAGTATGGGCCCCAGGACAAATGTCCCTGTTTGTCCAATGGTAGCTCACGAACAGCAAGTACAGCCATAAAAGAAATGTTAAAACAACCTGTCATTCTGTGATGAGCCACTAACGGAAATTGAGGTGAAATAACCTGCAGTTTCAGTTGGCTCGTTAGATGACTGTCGTTTTTATGATGATGAAAGTGCTAATTTCATGCAGATTCGGGTAAATCAGATACAAAAGATCCCTGTGGTTTATGATTCCAGTGATAGCATGTCATTATTTGTAACAATTTTGTGTTGCAGTGGCTTTTATAAACTGGAATTCATTCTAAAGCGTGTACGCAGGTCATTTTAGATATACAGAGTGTGTGTTGTTGGCTGTGTCTGTAAAGCTGAGACATGAAGTCATCCATAATGGGCATTCAGTCATATATTTATTTAAGGCCAGTGTGGCAGGATGCTGGCCATGGAGAGTCTTTGCATGTTTAGTTCCCTAGCTGCTGAGCACCTAGCCACTAACAGGTGTGTCTAGAATGTGCATT
This sequence comes from Sphenodon punctatus, assembly GCA_003113815.1. NCBI lineage: Eukaryota > Metazoa > Chordata > Lepidosauria > Sphenodontia > Sphenodontidae > Sphenodon > Sphenodon punctatus. The sequence continues at coordinate 1,738,339 of QEPC01010495.1, forward strand.
AATGCAGCTCACCCCTGGTAGAGCTATTTAAACAGAAAGATCCTGAGAAAGGTGGAGCAGAAGCCCAGGAAAGCTGGATGGTGTTGGGATACTGCTCCCAGAGAGAAAGGTACACTCTCCTCGAGTAGGGGAGTTTACATTTGTAGTGTTTGGGTAAAAACAGATGTGAGGGTGGCCCACCTTGGGCCGTTGTGGCCTGGACCGACCAGCATGTCTGTTAATGCACCGCCAGATGTTAGCCCGGGACTGCCCCGGGGCAGGTGAGTGACTAGCCTGGGCTGCATTCTTGGAAAATCTCCAAGGATGCAGCCTTAGCTAAGGTCCACCTACCCGGGCCATGCGGACAGCAGGATGGTTCTCCAGCCACAGGCATGTTTGTTCAGTGCCCCTGTTTCAGCTGTGGTTTCCTGCCCCAGTCCGGGGAGTCACCACACCACCTGCACGTCTGCTTTTACCCTTTGGGTCGTGGTGTTTGTGGGTGGGGGCCTGTAGCTCAGGTAGAATCATAGAACTGTAGGATTGGAAGAGGTCTCAATGGTCATCTAGTCCAACTCCCTGTTCCAAGGCATCCTTAGGGAATATGTCTAAAGAAACAATGTAAAATATCCAGTACTTATGGTGAAGGAAGCTAGCACCGGGAGTGTTTGTTCAGCAACAATGGAACAGGCCTGGTCCTGCAGGGACTGACCCACCCTGAAAATACCCCATTACACCAGACTCTGAAATTTTGTTGGCCAGAGTGTTTACACAGTGAGTGATGTCATTGATTTCAGTGGGATTAATTCTGCATTAAAGTACTATTTTGTATTGGAATCTGGCCCACAGAGATCTTGCATGAAATTCCAGCTCCATTGAACTGCAAAGCTCTCACTGACTTCAGCAAGGGTAGGATTTCAGTTGGCAGTTAGAGACAAAGTAATTTAGATGTTAACTTTTTTACAGAACTGACTTCTGTTGGTGAGAGTATGCAAGCTTTTGAGCCATGGAGAGCCCTTCCCAGGTGTCTGAACGTCAGAACTGCAGACTAAACAATGCAAGCTAGGTTCTACATGATGACAGCTGTTATTTGGGAGGGGGCTATAATAAAAATGCATTTTTAATGGAAAGGCTGTGGCAGTAACTACATTTCCATATTTGCTGCTGTCATATTTGCAGCAAATGTCAGCAGCTTCAGAATACTGGTGGCTCTAGGCTTTTCAGGGCCATAGGACGGGACCTGTGTTCCCTGCATTTTCCCTATTGCTGCCAAAGGGGAAAAAACAGGTCCCTGGCAGCCCTTACATTTTTTATCAGGTCCCTGGCAGCCCTTCAGTTATCAATGGATACATTAGGAGCAACTCCCTGCTGCACACAGCCAGCTCATCTGAGCTGCTTGAGCTGAAAATTGCAATGGATGAAGAAGAGACTGGTTGCTTCTGGTTGGCCACTAAACTTGTCTCTGGTTGGCCGGGTGTTAAGCCTCACCCCTTCCTTTTACTTTTCCAGAGCCGTGCCACAATGGCAGAAGGTGTGGGCCTAAGAAAAGGAATGGTGGTTCTGTCTTAGCTTCTTGTAGTCCTGAGAGAGAAGGGGAGAATGAGCCGCCACCATCCCAAGAATCAGTGTGTTCAGGGCATGTTATGGCAGTTTGTGTGTGTGTTTCCCCCCCCCCCCCTTAGATTTTAAGCCCCCTGTTAGACTGTAAGCCTCAGGGAAACTAAAGGATAACACACACACACCCTTTAGATTGTAAGCCCTGTCTTAGGTTGCAAGCTCCAGAAAATGAAGGGTAACACCCCACCCCACCCCACCCCGCTCCCTAGTTTGCAGCATGAGGATGAGGATGAGCTACACGATTGTAAGCCTAAGCAAGAAATGAAGGGAAAGCCCCAGGGAAAATGAACGGTTACACCCCCTTTTAGATTGGAAGCCAACCCCCACCCCACCCCCACCCCCGCCCTTAGATTGTAAGCCTGAGAAAAAGATTGTAAGCCACTGGGCAAATGAAGGGTAACACCCTCTAGCACCTGGCACCCAGAAAATCAAGGGCAACCTCCCCTTAGATTGTAAGCTCCAGTGAAACTGAGGGTTAATACCCTCTTTAGATTGTAAGCTCACACACACATACACACACCCTAGATTGTAGGCCACTGGGAAAATGAAGGGTAACACCCCACCCCCCAGCACCTAGCAAAGACCAGACATCTAGCATAGACACGGGGAAATTCCCCTGATAGAAAGAAAGGCGCAAGAAGAGGCAGAGGAAATGCTGCCGTCTCCTCCTGGCCACCTTTTGAAGTGCTGTCAAGAGGAGGGGTTTGGAGCTCATGAGAGACGCCAGGGATTTACCCCGAGGGGCCGAGCGCACTACCTTTGGCGGCTCCAGGCTTCCAGCAAAGGAGAGGGGTTTGGAGCCGCCGCAGCTCTTCTCAGTACCACAGCTCTCATCAGAGGTTTTCTAGGTGCACTCTTCTCCTCTTTCTCAGGTATAATTGGAAAAATTTATGGGAGTCATGAGGAAATCGTCAAAGCCATGGTGGGGGCAAAAAATCACTAAATCTGTGAGCCCCATGACAAAATCATATCCCTAATCATAAGTGACTTGCTCATGGTCACTGATCCAGACAGTATCAGAGCTGGCCCAGTGAAGTCACTTATTTCCCCAGCCAGTCAGCCTTCTCCCCTGAGCCAAAGTCTGTTCCTTCCCCCCCCACCTAGGGTTACCACCTATGCAAATTTTTAAGGAGCATTTATGAAAAATGCATGTTGCAGGGCCTGCATTGGTGCCTGAGGCGCCAGTGATGGGCCTGCAACGTGTATTTTTCATAAGTGTTCCTTAAAAAGCCATCCTCCGCACCACCCTTGGTGGCAACTGGCAACCCTACGTCCACCAGCAGTGTGAAAGGGCTAGGGCTCGGGGCGCACCCACCCCCCAAAACAGCCCCCTCCCTGGGAGGGTGGTGGCAGCAGCAGCCAGCATGCATTGCTAGCATGTCACTGGGGTGTGCCTGTTCTTCCTGTATGTGGGGAGGGGGAGGGACTTCCTCCTGATTCCCCAGAGAGGAAGAGGCAAGAGCAAAGGCATGAGCAGAGGTGCAATAGGCTGGCTTGCTTAGGAATGTGCGCAACATGCCTTCGCCTGGCCCTGATCTTCCTGCTGGTGGATGCCAGCATCATTGAAGCTGAAGCTGCCACTTGCCTTGCCAGACACAGCCACTTGCCTTGCCAGACACAGCCTGCGAGTCGTCTTAGTCTCTGAGTCCAGACCGGGTCCTGCCGTCACACGGAGGAGGAACTGGATCTGGGCCAGGAGGGGCCGGCGACACCAGCAACACCTTCACCCCTGGCTCACCCTGCCCACCCATTGCTCTAGAGTCCCGTGTGCCACAGTGCTTCTCCTCCCTCTCGCCTCCAGTCCTCCCAGAAAGACACAGCAGACAAGGGGATGATTAGGAATGGGGGTGAGGGGAACAAGGAGAGGTCCCCCCTGAGTCAGTGATGGCTGGGGCCAGGGGGAGAGGCGAGTCTGCCCATGCCTGTGCACTGCCCCCCGCCCGCTAGAAACTTATTGCTCCACTGCCTCTGTCTGTCCCCCCTATAATCTCTCTTTCATGTTACGTAGCTCAGAGAGAGGCACAGGGATGCCTTTCCCTTGTGGCCTTATCCTGTCTCTATGGATAGTAGTGGCTTGTTCAGGGACCCTCTGGATGGATAAATCTCCAACTGCTGCTGGGAGTTTACAGCCCTGTTTCTGGGCTTACTTTATACCTGTTTCTGTCTTCTTTAGAAGTGTTGTTTGTTAAAGCTTACCTTTTGTGTATTGTTGCAAATCAACATTCAGGACCTACAAAATCCTGTTCCTTTTCTCTTCCAATGCCACTCTTTTTAACCACAGGAAACCTATGTCATCAGACCTATCTCAGTTACTCAATCCTTTCAGTGACCACACTTTGTTCCTCAAAGAGGCCCTTCCTGGTAGTGCTGAAATTAATATTTGCTGTGAATTTTGTATTTGGTAAATTTGCCGCTTTTGCTGGAGAAACAGGTACAAAGTACCATCTGTGCCCATTTCGTTCTACTGTTTGCTTTGTGATTTTTGGTTGTTTTTTCTGGTCATTATTTGTTTGGATATTTGGCCGTATATCTGACTGAATAACCAAAAAATAAATGAGAAATGACCGAAGCCCACACCAGCACCACCCCCAGTCCTGCCCCCAAAAAACAAAGATTCTAACAAATATTAATTTTGGTGAGAATACTATTCAGAGTGCTATTTGAAAATACCCTACCTCCTGATCCCAAAAAATAAACTCATAAATTCATCATGCTCTAAGTATGACAATAATGGGTGATAATAGACATGACACTGGCCCTCTATGACCCACCTGGGCCAGAGACCCACCCGGATGTCTGTTTCTGGGCCGCCAGATGTGGGCCTGATGCTGCTCTGGCCTGGGTAGGCGGCTGGCCCAGAACTGGTTCCCTGGATGATGGGACCACACAGGCAGAATGTAAGACCACCCAGGTGGGCTAATACAGGCCATAGTGGGCCAGTGCACCTATTTTGGCCCCACCATGACCAGCTGCTATGGCTGCCCGTGATTGGCCACCATGGCTGCTTGTCATGGTGGAGGGTGGGGCTCTGGGGGTGCACCAGGGTGGGGCTACCCAGCCGCACATTTGTTCTATTTCCGCCACCAAGGGTGGTGTGGAGAATGGCTAGCCTGACCAGCTCTAGGGGTGGCAGCTGCCATCTTCTACACACCCCCAGGCAGAGGAACAGCCGTGGTGGTCACACGTCTATTGTCACCCAATGTGATTGCCACAGACATTCACCATGGAAACATCCTACAAGCCACTCTCAACCTGCTCCTGGTTTCTTTAAACAAAGTAAGGTTAATTAGGTTGAACATAAAGGACAATGAACAAAATGTACATTCTTCTTATCTACTATTATTCTAATTATTGTCCATACATAGTCACCTAAGGAAATATGGTCCTATAAAAGGTCTCCTCTTAACTGCTTTGTCTCTTGTCTCTAAGGTGATGATAGATGGATCCAAAGCTTGCACAAAAGTCTTTAATGAAAAATATTGTAGCATCTAGTGGGTGTCCTTTTCACTGTAATAGCAAGGGTTCTTATCTCTGTTTCAACACAGCCTGCCTCAGCAGTCAGACAACCAAGTTCAGCTAACCTTGGTTAGCTGCCATTTCCATGATTCAAGTCTTCATCTCCTTCAATCTCTTTGGGTTGCTAGGTGGCCCAAATCCTGTCGTTTCACAGGCCAAGGTGTTCTGACAAACATTAAAATTGGTGAGTCTGTTGTTTGGATTGTATATTGACACAGATGAGAATTTCCAATGGTACCTTAGTCCTTTGATATGCAATGTTAAGAATCCATAGTCCTTGGCTGTGCCCTATACCTAATGAGAAAATCCACTTTATACAATAATTTTTTAATGGGAAATATTTAGTATTCACTAGAGCCTTTGTGTTTCCCGCATGTTACATATACATTGCAAATTGAAATTACCTACTCTACGCATGTTCTTATTTCTACTCTTTCTACATCTTTAAACATACACAGAAAATGACCATTATACATACATCATGGTTGCACCAAAACAGCTATTGCCTACTTGTATTAGGAACTGAATCCGATATATCAGAAATGCCCCAAGTTCAAAGGCCTTAAGTAGTAAACGCTTCTGAAATACACAAACAGACAAAGCATTTAGAAGTGTGATTATCTAAATTTACAGTCCCTTCCCTATGAGGACTCTCAACTTTTGGTGGTTTATATAGATGAAAGGAACAGAGGGGGTGCATTTCTTTGAATCACGTCTAATAATAATAAGAAATAATAATAATAATAATAATAATAAATAATAAATGGCACAATGGGACTCATCAGCTGCAGCTGGAGTCCTGTAATCTATTTCATTTTCTCTATTGAGGCTTATGTGATATTGATGTTAATGCCATTTCCTGTTTATAGATCAAGCATGCACTGTTTTCCTAAGCAGCAATTAGCAGTTTGTCTCCCATGTTCTGTGACTCCAACAGAAATCACGTCCCTTTAATCTCTGGGGTACAGAGACTGTTATTTCAAATGTCAACATGAATCATTGTACCATATCTAATAAAAAGGTGCATTTGAATGGCTAGGGAGGGAGCAATTGGTATCAACTGAAAATGCTGACAAGTTTGATTCTAATGGCTACTACTCCAGCATCTGACCAAGTTTGCTCTAGAGGAAAATGGCAGATCCAGGACAGAATATAATCCCCACTATCAAATTAATAATAATAATAATTATAGAAAATGCCTCCCATACAATTTGTGAGCAATTATAGGATGCCAATAGGATAGTTCAGGAAATGTTACAGTACAGATTGGTTTGTAAGGTGAGTTTGAAAAGTTTACAGAATTGTTTATTTTAGCTGGGGATACTCTTTTCAGTTATAAAATGAACCTATAAAAGTGGGTCAATTAATATGTGCACCAGATTTAGTTCAACTGCAGGCAGGTTAAAGGATTAGCAAAGAGCAGCTTTAAAACAAAAACCCACTTTTATTTCTTGTGCTTTACTCAACTGATATTATTAATACCATGTTTAACAGCCTCTCACTGTGCGTGTACTGTTGTCCAATATTGTCCCAATAGCAGTTGGTGCCTCTAAGCACTATTGTAATTTGTAATATAAATAGAGTTTATATTTTAAACGAGACAAAATTCGCAGCTGATCCTTTAAACAGGTTTGTTTAAATGCTTCACACGGTTTGCAGCCGCGTCTTTCGCGCGTCAAACCGGCCCTGGAATCCTTCCCCCTCACATCCGCATCAGCGATCTGCTGTCTTTCCAGGTAGTGAGCGCACACGCAGTGGCCTGACACAAAAGACGCGAGGGCAAAGATACTCTCTGGGATGCGTTTGATGCTCTTTTAAACATCAAACGCGTCTTGGAGAGTGAGCGGTACAGGGGAGAAGATGCCTTCACAGTGCCTTGTAAATGTGTCATGCACATTTACAAGGCATGTGGGAGAAGCCACGCTTGCGCTTTTGCGGTACTCGTTTAAAAGCGCCCATAGAGTCACTACGCTGGAAGGTACATCAAGGGTCATCTAGTCCAGCCCCTTGCACCACTGCAGGACCTGCCACACCCCAACCATCCGCACAGAGAAATCCCATCAATAGCTACAAGTAGAGACTGGGACCAACCAGAGCACACCAATGCCTAAACTAACAGGAAATCATTTTAGAAAAAGAAGGATCCAGATGTCCCAAACAGGCAAGCCACACCCATGCTGCAGAGGAAGGCGAAAAACCCTCAGAGTTAACTGCCAGTCTGCCCAGAGGGAAAATTCCTTCCCAATCCCAAATATGGTGATCAGTTAGATCCTGAGCATACGCGCAGGCCCCCCGATATACAATATAGTACCCAGGCTTCAGAATGCCCCGACACTCCCACCTCCAGCTGCAGGTTACTTTGATGCTACAGGAAGAAAGGGAGAGGGGAGGAAACATGTATTGCTGGGGGTAGGGGGGAAATGTTGTCCTGTAGCATCAAATAATAAAATCTTCTCGTAGATATATGCCATAAATTTATCCAACTCCATTTTGAAGCTATTTGATTCTTTGCTCCCACAACTGCCCCTGGAAGCTTATTCCAGTAATTCACTGCTCTAACTGTTAAATTTTTCTTCTAATTTCCATTCTAAACATATTGATAATTAGCTTGTATCCGTTAGTTCTTCTACCCATGCTTCCTTTTAGTTTGAACAAATCTTCTCCTTCTATTGTGTTAACTCCCCTGATATAGTTATACAATGTAATCATATATCCGCTCAGCCTTCTTTTTGATAGGCTAAATAAGCCAAGCTCCTTCAGCCTCATCTCATAGGGCCTCCATCCCTCTGATCCTCGTGATAACTCTACGTTGCACTTGTTCCAGTTTAGGTTCATCCTTCTTAAACATGGGTGCCCAGAACTTAACACAGTACTCCAGATGAGGTCTTGCCAGAGCCCTATACAGACCAGAGGCAACAATACCTCTCTTTCCCTGCTGTCACTGCCACACCTAATACATCCCAGGATAGCATTTGCCTTTTTTACAACTGCATCACATTGATGACCCATTAGTCATTTTATGATCAATTATAACACACACACATCCCAAGTACCTTTCCTGCTCTGTTATTTCCAACTGAGGAGTTCCTAGCTGGTAACTAAAATTCTTATTCATAAACTCCAAATGCATAACCTTGCACTTTGCACCATTAAATTTCATCCCATTCCTAACACTCCAATCCATGAGCCCATCCAGTTCATCCCGCATAATTTTTTGATCCTCCTCTGCATTGACAATTCCTCCCAACTTGGTATCATCAGCAATATGAATCTTTTTAACCTGAGGATGACTTTGCTGTACGTACAAATGGAAATGAGTTTCATCGGTGGTGGCTTCTTCTGTACCAAAGCCCTGCTTTGGATCTTATCATGTACCTGGACTGAGCTGTGCTTGTGTTTAGATAACAAAGCATAGTCATAGCAGGGAAGTCAGAGCTAGAGAGGAACCAGAGCGTAAGTTGGAGTTGTGATCAGAAAAAGTGTTGGTTCAGAGCTGAAGAATCAAAGGTGTATCAAGCCAAGGGACTGTCCATTATTGTGGTCAGAGAGCCATGCCAAGAGATCTGAACTGAGAGGACAGAAGGGATTTGGTAGGAATGTAGGAAACTGGGGAAGGATTTGGGCAGAAACATGGTGCAAGATATAAACAAGAGGGAGAAGCAAGTGTCTTCACAGGAGGTTGGGAACAGGGTCTAAGCCAGAGGCTAGGACCCCACACTGAGGTCCAGATACCTGCCACATTTCTTGGACAAACATCCTGCTATGTTCTTGTATAGTCCTTGACAATCAATGGTGGGACAGGACTGTCAGCCAGTTGGAATTCAGACAAGGGTAAGAAAAACTGGGCCAGCTGCTAAGGCGGGTTTGTGAGTGACTTCCTAGTGGCAACACAGCTCAGTCATTCGGAGCTTCCACAGACCTGGGGTGTAGATCATTGAGTCTGTTTGTTCTCAAAAGCTTCGTCTTGCAGACTTCATCCCTTCTCATTTGCTTTCCTCATAGTCCCTAAAGAAGACTAGGATTTGTTATCTTTCCCAAGTGCTAGGAAGTGGTGAGTCAGAGGTGGGTGGAATGGAGTATGAGAATTTTCCTCAGCTTGGTCAACCCTTCCACATGATCCACCTCTAGTACCACCAGTATCTCTGCCCATTAGCAGCAGAAGTAGATGTGCTATATCAAACTCCAGTCAGTGTCAGCCTCTTACTTTACAAAAGGCCATTACTAATGCCAGGATGCCAGAGGTCAGCCAAGTTGGCCACCTAGAAGAGTAGAAGTACATCTCCTCAGTGCCCTGCAAATAGGTTACTGAAGGCATTGTTGGGTGCTTTTAGACAGACGGGTTGCCCTGATGCTGACCATGCCAATCTGGGTGGCCCATCCATCTAAAAGCACCCTGCCAGATGTGCAGGCAGAGCAGTCTATGCCCACTCCGGGGCAGCCCTGCCGGCAGTGCTCCAGAACATGCCGGAATACCATCGGTGCAGCAGGCTAGCCAAACCCAGTCCAAAGCAGAACAGCTGTCTGTCTGATGTGTGGACCCACGTTGTTTCTCTGCTTTCAGATGGTTGTTGCCCTGGGCAACAATATAGCATTCCAGATGTTCTAGCCCACAATTCCATAGTGGGGGCACCATGTGGGGGCACTGCGGGCCAGGTAACCCACCAGTTCCATTTGATCCTGACCCATGCAGGGCTGAGAGGGGCAGACGCAGGGGTGCACCCCAGAAGTAGCTCTGGGTATAGGCTGTCCTGCGTCCAACTGAAAACACCCATTGTCTCCAGGACCAAATGGGAAGCACAGTCATTGAGCCATGGTAGCATTGGATGAAGCTTGAGAATCCTACTTTACTGGCATGTGGGAAAGTGGGGCCAGAGCCCCATGCTTAGCCTACTCTCCAAGAAGTCCTCTATTTTCAGCAATGCTAGATTCCTCTCAATAATGCAAGAATCGCTGTTGGAACTTGATACCCAAGTCTACACCTAATCAGGAGGCAGCTGCTACCCATCCCTAAATCTTCAGTGCTAACGCTGCATTAACTTAGAGGGGATTCATACGTGTCTTTAAATCGCACAGCTGCCTTGGCGGCATCGTGCGATTTAAAAAAACCCGCACTTCCGGGCTGGTGTGAATGCGCTGAACGCGCACATTTCCACTTAGCCCGAATGTTTGGAGTGCGGTTTGAAAAGTTGCTCCGAGCAGCTTTTCAAACCGCACTCCAAACATTTGGGCTAGGTGGAAACGTGCGCGCTCAGCGCATTCACACCAGCCCGGAAGTGCAGGGTTTTTTAAATTGCACAATGCCGCCGTGGCAGCTGTGCGATTTAAAGACACGTCTGAATCCACCCCTAGTTATTTTGCCCTTTTAGCTTTACACAGTAATAATCTAGGCATGTAAGAAGAGTGATGAGCCCACTTGCCAAATGAATTAGACCGAAAGTAGCAGCATTAACATACTGTTTGCTTATTTGATTTAGATGAGAAGAAGCATGTAAGAACCATAAACATTTAAAAAAAATTTAGCAGGGGCTTTATAAACAAGTAAACTCGAAATCACTGCTCTACATGCCCGAGCACGTTCCTAATGCTGTATTTATGCTTCCACAAATGAATTCCCTTCACTTTTGCTAGCCAATTAGAGCTGTAAAATGCCTGTGGCAGTGAGGTGAGTTGCATTCCCTCCTGCCGTCATCATATGCAGGCAAGCATGTTTCAGTCACTTGTTTGGAGAGTAGTTATTGATGAGAGGAGTTCCCCTTCCCCATAAATCTTAACCACCTCTTCCCTGTTTAAAACAGATGGTGCTTATATATATTTTTTCTACATAAATCAAGGTCAGGCCACAAGTTCTCACTTGTTTCTTACTGAAGATGACCACAGACGCTTTACATGGAAACATTCCACTGAGGCCTACCTTGTAATTAACCTGCCCTGCTATGTCTGCAATTCATTTTGCACCCACGTTTATCTGTGTCCAATGTGTAAACACACCCTGAATTTTATTGTAACTTTTCTTCCCAATATATCATTTGAGTTGTGCAAACTTAGAGATCAGGCTAGTGCCACGCCGTCCCTTTCTTGTTGTCAAAGTGATATTTCTCCCATTAAGATGTGGTAAATCTACAGCTGGAATGACTATTTCCTTTGAATGCCACGGTTATCTAAAGCAGCCAACTTGCCACCTCCTTCTGTGATTAGGAAGCTTGCCAGGTTTTTGCCACCTTTGTTTGTTATGTTCCCATTCAGGAATGCCACTCGGTAGGTATTTTGGGTACCTGCTGGCATGTTCAATACATTAGCAGGAGAAGGGGGCAGGCACAGTGAAGGTAGACTAGACACATCAGGCACAACAGCATTGCCTCCTTCTTTTCAACTCCCATCCACTCACCCACCTATGGACTGGGCAAAGAGGACTTGGAGATGAAAAAGACATGGGGCCAGGAGCCAGGAAAGCAATGACAACACAACACAAAAGTACTGAAAAAACATGGATGATACAGAAAGCTACCAAAAAGTCACAGAAATTGACAGAAAGTACCAAAAGATGGAGGTTGTGAAAAATGGTGAAAAATCACCATCTGTAATTCCAAAGGAACGGAATTGCAAAAGGCATCCCGGACTCAAAGATTCTACTGAACTTTCAGCAGTGTCCCTGACATGACAGGATTTCTTACCAATTTGGGAATGGCTGATTTTGAATCAGCACTAGGTAAAGCCTGCACTCACTCTGCGGAAACAAACTAAATTAGTTCCAGGCTTACAGAATGGGCGAGAGGGAAGGAGAAAGAGAGGAACAAAATGTAGATGAGATCTGAAAATCCAGAACCCACAAGTCTGCATGGGAAATTCTGTACTCCTGCTATGTCCCACTAGTTTTCTCTGCCAGCCTATTTTGCAGGTGGAAATTTCCCAGAAAAACCTGATTATTACATTTGTTTTCCATTCTTTTCCAGAAAAAAACACCAGAATTCCAGTTTACCCAGAGAAAAACATGGAATTCCAGGTTTTTCTGGGAAATTTCTGCCTGAAAAAATGCACTGGCAGAGAAAACTAAGAACCCTGATCATTAGTAACCTAGAAGGAGAACGTGGTTACCGTATTGGTGCCAAAAGTAATTGCTGGAGAGAAAGGGTGTAAACAGACAGACCACAGCTCCGGGGGTAGCAGCACCAACTCACTTCACCCTCGGGCTGGCCTGTCTGTCAGAAGGTGGCCCGCCAGATGTTGGAGCAGAGCAGTCTGAGTCTGCTCCAGCGCAGCTCCGCTTGCGGCACTCCAGAACATTCCAGAGTGCCACCAGCAAAGCAGGGCAGTGGCCCGGAGTCAAGCTGCTGACCGTCTGGTCAATGGACCAATGCTGCAGCTTCAGTCTTGGCTGACCGTTGCCCCAGCAACACTACAGAGTTGCAGGCGCCAGCCTAGAGCATCGGGCAATCCGCCTGCTGCTCTATGGTGTGCAGGGAATGCAGGCAGACTGTGGCTGGGGGAAACTTGCTGGGTCTATCTAAAGTACATCCAGGAGTGGCTGGGAGGAAGCAGATGTGGGAGTGCATCCTCGGAGCAGCTCTGGGGGTGGGTTGTCCCCACGTCTGTCTAAAAACATCTGAAGTAATTCAGATGATCTCTTTTATAGGACCAATAGAATTTGGTCCGATGAAAGAGGGCAACCAAATTACTTTGTGCCCATTAGTAGGACACAGCAGATAAGGCTTTGCAATATATCTGGGTTTATGGAGCCCTGTTGATTATTATTTATATAGCACTTTCATTGTTCAAAGTGCTCTACAATCCTTTACACCCTCACAACAACCCCGCAAGGTAGTAGGTCATTATTACTCCCATTTTACACATGGGGAACGGAGGCCAAGAGAGACTTGCCCAGGGCTATCCATCCAGTGAGTTTATGGCTAAGACAAGATCTGGACCCTGATTACTCAGTTCCCAATCCAACACTTTCTCCGCTAGGCTATACTGGATCTCTGCTGCAATGGTTGAAATTATCCTTCTTCTATCTGCCTGCAGCAGTTCCAGCACCAACCTTGCTCAGAGAGAGTCTGCAGTTCTGAAAGCTATAGTTGCAGCTTCCAGGGCTGGAGCTGATGTTTCTGCAGGCAGGGTGAGTGAGAGGGAGGACTTTTGCTGTCTCCCTCCCCTCTTGTAGCAGTGCCAACTCCAACCATAGAGAAACATTTGCAGTTCCAGACATCCTGGCTGTTGTCCAAGGTATCCAGATTTGTGGGTCTGTACTGTGCTTGTAGAAGGGGTGCCAAAGACAGAAGGTTTCTTTACGGAATTCCTTTTAGAACTGGTGGGGTGGAGGAGTTTCTATCCACAGCTCTTCACTTGGAAATCTTCCATGTTTTCATCAGCAGGAAGGATGAATCAGCCCAAGATAAGAGGCTAAAATGACTATTCACTATGAACAGTGAATGTGATGAATCAGCACATTTACACCCATTTAAACAAATCCAATCCAAAGAAGTATTTGTTTCCCACTTGGCTTGTGATTCCGAATATTCATTTTGGTTGCTTCAGGTTTCTATATTTGGTTCCCTGGTTATTCATTTTGGGGGGTATTTTGTTTACTTTGGCAGTACTATTTCATGCTAAATAGTGCCCCTGAAGTGAATGAAAAACCAAATCAACTGAAACAAACAAACACAAAGTAACTGAATAAATGAAACTGTAAATCTCACATTTGTGACAAAGATGAGTTCAGATATTAGGTTAAATATGTAGATTATGTTCATGAATATGATCAATCCTATTTGTTTTACGGCTCTGCATTTGGGTTTGGATAAAAGACAAATAAATAAACAAACAAACACAAAAAGCCTTTTTCAGCCTCTATATTTAAAACTCAAATATCATCCTTCAGTCTCTGGGTATGGGTTAGTGTGCTTTGTGCATAACCATTTCCACTTCTAATTTGATGTCTTACTTCTTGGTCTAGCATTTTGAGCATATTTCAAGTTTATGTGATACCATGCTGGTTAAGGGGGGAAGTTTAGCCCCAACACAGTCATCTATAGTAGTGGATTGTGTTTTGATTGAGGTTTACTTCTGGTCTTTGAGTGCTTTGTGATTTGGGGGCTTGGCCTGCCTTCTTGGGCATCTGGAGGTGGAACGCACCCAGTGAATAGACTCTTCATGACACTACTGAATGGGATCCCCATGCCTGGGATGGGGAGAGAGCATGAGATCTCCCTGCCTGTTGATCTGGAGCTTGTTGACACCAGGCTCCTTTGTTGTTTATTGTAGGGTCACCACCTGTGCAAATGTGTATTCACACATACACATTGGGCATTTTTAGACAAGCACTTCTCCACCTATTACCCACCAATCACCCATCCATCATGCATGTTGCAGGGCTGCATAGAGTACCAATGCAGCCCAGCAACATGCATGATGGGTGGGTGATTGATTGGTGGGTAATAGGTGTGGAGGCGCTTGTCTAAAAACAGTACACCCATTGAGGGCTGCACCCTCATACACAGGGCTGAACTCCCTTAAAACACACAGGCTGCACTCCCCTGCTTGCTTGCTTCTCAACTAATTATAGCAGCTACCCAATATTTCCCCTTTAAAAAAGTCCCAAACATTTGGGACAAAAAACACAAAACCCCCACAAAAATTGGCACTGAAATCAGAAGTCAGAAACACAAAATTTGCCCCCCTTGCATATTGCTAATTCATTTCAGTCCTAGAATTAACAGAACCAAAAGCAAAATTCATTGTTGAAGGCAACGATGGCCCTTTTCACACAGACACTCTAACACTGATAAAATGGGTGTTACATTTTATTATACATGTTGCAGGGCTGCAGGTGTGCTTTATGGGTGCCCTGCAACGTGTATAATAAAATGTAACACCCATTTTATCAGTGTTAGAGTGTCTGTGTGAAAAGGGCCACTATGGGTGCTTCTATACATGCTTTCCCCCCCACCTGTATCAATGTATGTAAACTGCTATAGTGGGTATTCACATGAGCTGCACGAACAAGCAACAACCCACTGTTCTGCCCACAACAGCCTCAGCCATAGAGAATCCTCCAAGTCCGCTGTCAGCGTTCCTCTTCCTGTCTCCTTACAGTAGTCTTGGCCAACCAGGATACTGCAGTGGGGACTGTGCGTGCATTACACTAGCTATATCTTAGCCAAAGCCTAGTGTGGGTAGCTTCAACTTTGTGAGGGGCAGCCTTCCTGGGTTTGGGACATACCCGTTCACATGAACACACATACACAGATCTTCGTGGATAGCCACAGGACTATCATAATGGGTGGGACCACCCTATGTCTGTGCATTGCAGAGTTGCAGAACGATATAGGGGATAATGTAAGAAGCCTTTCCTTGGGTGACCCCCATCCACACTCTAATTAAACATAATTGCAGACCCTTATCATCCCCCCTCAGGATCCATGTGACCCTGAAGGGGTTGGGACAGAAGAAAAGCAATGACCCTAAAGGATTGGGCAACATTTGTACTCCTCTTGTGTTCCCTTGGAGGAATGCTGCTTGGCTTGATCCCAACACTAAATTGGGCCAGTGCCTTTAAGGCACAATCTGCTCATGAATATACAATTAGACTGGAACATATGTTTAATAGCAGGGAACAGCGGTTATATAATAACTGGTCTCATTGTGCCCTGGGTTTGGGTGACAGCAGGTAGGCAGGCTGCTTGTTGCAGCTTGAACTAGCCTGAGTGGAGAACATTTTCCATTGTGTTTGATTAAAGCTGCATTTTTAAAAAGAATTAATCAGAATTAAATAGATTTACAAAATATTCTGGTTTTAACTAGGTTTGAAATGCAGATTCTGAAAGAATAAGGAACAAAGTAGGGCTGAAGCAAATGTGACACCTCACATTTATGAAGATAATTCACATATTCATACCCGGGAATTAATATCTGAATTCTTCACTGTTACTATTGCAAAACTTGCATCTTTGTGTTTTCATTTGCTTCACTTGGTATTTCAATTACTTTGATATTTAATAGTGCTGAAATGGGTAGTAGATTCAGGTACTATTCACCTTTTTGGGTAGCATTCTGAATACCCAAATAACAATCACAACTAAAAGGGAGGTGGGAGGGAAGGAGGACAGGAGAGAAGGAGGGGGAGAGGGGAGAGGAGTGGGAAGCGATGTTGAGGCGGATCTTGTCTATTTTGGAGGTGAAAAAGGAAGCAAGACCCTGAGCAGAAAGGAAAGAGGGAGGAGGAGGAGGATGGCGGGGTGGGGGTGGGGCTTGAGGAGGGAGTCAAAGGTGGAGAATAGGTGGTGAGGGTCCCGAGAACAGGACTCAATGCAGGAGGCGTAGTAATTCTTTCAAGCGGGTGCCTGGCTCTGCCCCAACTCCCTCCCCTGGCCCGACCAAAATCCCACCCCCCGGCCGTGACACGGTAGTGTGCCATGCAATGGGTGANCCAGGCATGCGGACCGCTGTTGGAGCTCCCATCATGGCTGGGACAGGCCGAGACACCAGCCACATAAGCGGGTGCCTGGCTCTGCCCCAACTCCCTTCCCTGGCCCGACCAAAATCCCACCCCCCGGCCGTGACACGGTAGTGTGCCATGCAATGGGTGACTGCCCTACTGCAGAACTTGTCATGTAGTGGTGCCGAAGAGGCCCCAACACACGGACTGCCACAACATGACCAGCCTTACCCCAATTGCGGTAAGGCTGCTACATGACACATCCTCAGCCTTTTTCCGAGGACGCATGCCCAGGGTGAGTTATGGCTGCCAAAGGCATGGGAGCCTGCCTGAGGCATCTTATGTGTCTGCACCCAGTGTTTGTACTTGGCCTGATTCTCTTTTTGCTTGCAATTTTACACCAGATGAACTCCACCCATTTCAGTGCACTTCTTAATTTATGTTTCTTGAGAAGAGAACCAGCCTCCGTCTGCTTACCAGCCAACCGAAACAGCAAAGTGCAACAGGCACATGCCATTTTGAAAATACTATTTTTAAAACAGTCACTTTTGCAATTGACACCTAGCCAAGCAGGCAATGATCTTTCTATAAAAAATGTGGGTGTATATATAGAGAGTGATGATAATAGAACAGTTTTAAATGGAGGGGGGGGGGAACAAGTTTATTTCCATAAGTCACTCTTTGAAAGTCAATATTAAAGGCATACATTGCACTTTAGCCTTCAGATGCCAAGACACTCCATCAGGGCCAGGTTGATCATTTTCAGCAGTGTGGCAATGTTGCTTAGCAACATTTTCGGGGAACTCGGAATTTCCTAATGAACTGATAGCTGTCTAGAGTGAGCCTGACAAACAGAGCTCCAGGCAGCAATATTATTTTATTACAAACAAAAACTGTAGTTTTCTTTCTGTACAGTTTAGTTTAACAAGCATCTAGATTTTCTTTTTAAAAAATTAAAATTAAATAATAATAATAAAGCAATGCCCCCAAATCTTATAACTGTCTCATGTTTTGCTGCAGGAAAATGTAAGAGCCGAGGCCCTAATCAAATTAGGGCCTGAAATCACTATCATTCATAACAGAAGACAGGATTCCTCGGATATCTCTGCCATAGCCAATAGCAGCTGCTGTGCGACTGTTGCATCTCCTGACAGGGCCTCGGAACGAAAGATCCCTTGTCTGCAGCCATATGATCAGATGGGTTATATTTGTTTCCATGCACTGCACTTGGGCTCAGTTTGCATCAGACCCCCCACACACCCCGCACACACACACTCCAGCACTCCCAGGCAGGGGTGATAGTATCCTACCAGAAATAAGTATACCCGTAAAAAGGGCGTGGTGGGGAAACTCTTAGAGAACCAGTTGTTGATTGAATCAACAACAACTTGATTGGTTAGAATATCACCTCTGCCCCCAGACCCAAAACTGTGGTCATACATGCAATGCCCACCCTCCCTCTAGCCATATGGCTTAGGGACAAACTTTCTAGAGAGAAGGAAACCTGAAGGAGGAGCAAGGAAAATTTCCAGCCCAACCAACTGCGCTGGACGAACAGGGACGGCTGCATTGAGAACCAATGACAATATGTTGTAGTTTTGAATGGATGG
Source organism: Sphenodon punctatus (assembly GCA_003113815.1). Lineage (NCBI taxonomy): Eukaryota > Metazoa > Chordata > Lepidosauria > Sphenodontia > Sphenodontidae > Sphenodon > Sphenodon punctatus. The sequence continues at coordinate 1,756,489 of QEPC01010495.1, forward strand.
GGGAGGGTTGTGGTGCATTTATTTTTACCTCAATTGAACATTCTCCGTGGGGCCATGCCAAAAGGGGATGGGGCAAAGGGACTTTCCCACCGTTTTCTGATTTGGCCATGCCCCCTTTGGAGTGTTGTGACATCATGACACTCTGCAGTAGGGCTACCATACCTCCCCTTTAACAGAGAATGCTTATGAAAAATACATGTTGCAGGGCTGCAAGCACTGGAACCAATGTCTCCTGTTCAAGGGGATTTATGGTAGCCCTAACTCTTCATGGGACAGGACCATGTCAGAAAGGGGAAATCAGAACCCCTTTACCCCTCTCCTTAGCCCCCTACCTCGTCTGGAAGCCCCAATGTCTCTGGGTTTTCATGGGCACCTGGATAGCTCAGAGAAATTGGGGCTTTACCTGAAGGTGAAAGATTACTCCAGGTCAATCCCAGTGGGTTGGAAAACTTACTTAACAGGTATGTACATTGGGGAAATTTCAATCAATCAAACAAACTTTTATTTGTATCCTTCACTCCCTCGCCTATGGTGACTTGAGGTGGCTAACAAACAAAAGAGAAATACACAACCAACAATAGCACATAAATCAATATAATACAATAAATCAACCCTTCTATCTATATTACCCCTCCATATTCTACCCCTGCTGCCACCCAGGGAAAATCCATAAACTAACCTTACTCTCCCGCTCTCACCAGGAGGGGGGAACCACCTCCAAGCTACTACAATGAAAATACTCCATATACATTGAATCATATAACTTAACATAATTCATTCCCAAAACAAGAACAATCCTCAACAGCAAGGAGAAACCAAATACAACTATAATATTAATCACAACATCACCCCCAATTTGTGGGATGCTCATGTATCCCCAGCCAGTGTCGCCCCTCAAGAACCCTTGCTAGGAAGACTGCTGAAGGTGGGAAGGTTGGTGGGGCGCCCATCAGGGGCATTGCTCCTTCCACACTCCTGCATGAGCATGCAGGCACTTGGCCAGCCACCACACTCTTGCAGCCATCCCAGTAAGGCTGCTGAGAGAGGTGCTGGCTGGGTGACTGCAGCCACCTCATGCAGTTATGCAGGAGCCGCGTTGGTGAGAGAGAAGTCGTTGGAGGGAGGAAATGAGTCTTCTGCCCCTCCAAGTGGTACTCCTGGCACTAGGAATTGCTGTATGGTAGAGGTGCTGACTGCAGCTGTCCAAGTAGAAGGCAAAGAATTCAAGGCTGTAAAACTTCCATAAAAGTAAAATTTCACCACCAGCACAAAGCCTGTGCAGGAGGAGGAGGAAGGTTTTTTTTCCATTAATGAGTCAAGTTCCATTTTGAATTCCAAAATGTCATGAGCATGCCCTGCTAAATTGAGAAGGGTTGGGTTTGAGGGCTTGGTTTTTTTTTTGCTTGTTTGTTAACGAAATATAACAAAAGCCAGAAGTGATAACGAAAGAGTTTTCTCTAGCCCCAATCAAAAGGCAATTTTGTAGCTAAAAGCATGTGCTGCTTCTTCCCCTCTTGTATCCAGAAATGGAAAAGTAGCACTTACTCTGCAGTCTGTCACAACTTCAGCTGTAATTCATAATATTAATCATCATGAATTAATTTGAGCTTTAAGTGGTTGTTAGAGAGATTGGACTGCGTTCCACTGGAGCTGAACATGAATTAATTACACAGGGTTACAAATCAGAATGGAGAAAGGAAATTTCAGAGAAACTTTTCCATCCCCTGCCACTAGTCTTCTGAAAGGAGTCTTTTGTGCTAACGTTGCTTTGAGGTGCACTGCTCATATGCTGGAGAGCCTGGCAGAAGTCAAAAGTGACATGAAGGTGGTTTAGCGTGCTTAAGCATGTTGGTACGACCACAAGTTGGCACATCAGAAATACTGAAATAGCATAGGGACAGACAAATGAGATTGCAGCAGGGAACACAATCGGTTCTGTATTCATGAACTTGATTCACATTTTTGGATAGCCCTCCAAATATCCAAATTATATGGATCCTATGTTGAGGCTGTGAGGACGGCGAGGAAAGAGTTCCTTGCTGTCCTCATAGCGTCTGCGAAGTCACGTCTGGCGGAGCTGTTTCGGGTGGTGAGGGGGCTGGTCAGTCCGGCCTCCCTCCGCCTGGATGGGGACTTGTCCCAGGCCCGCTGTGAGGAGTTTGTCACCTACTTCGCAGACAAGATTGCTCGGATTCAGACCGACTTTGACGCT